>OMKQ01045522.1:0-10645 GCA_900302335.1 Phycis phycis
CTCGACGTCACCAGGAACCCCCCTGCAGCACGCCCCGGGGGGATCCTCAGGAGAGCCGGCAGGGTTGCGCTGTGCTCTGCGTCTCGGTCTCCGTTACCCCTGGAGGATGAGCTTGCTGCTTTGCTCGCTGCCCTTTCTGCACCGCGCCAATAAGAACTGATAACATGATCACTGCGTAATGTCAGTGGATGCTGCTTTATGCTAATGCCACTGAATTGACTGTTGGGTTGAGCAGGAGGGCGGATTGTATGAAATACAAATGTGGTACATTTCTGCGTCATCCGCGGTGTTTTTCAAAGGAGCGCAGACGTGTATTTAATGATCGTGAATCCGATTGATCGTCTGGTAAACAGCAGCGGAACATGATTAGATTCTAATGATTGACAGTGGAAACTCAGTGGAAGCCGCTCAGTATAGATTTTTGTCGTTTTTTGGATCCTCTTCAAAATGTTGCCTCTCCATCATGACTATCTCTTGTGGACAATTTGGTGATTTATTTTCTGGAAGTGTTAAATGAGATGATAATCAACCTAAAAAAATATTTAGCATTTCCGCTTCTGTAACCATGCCCAGGGCACACTCGCAGAGCGCGGGATTCTGAGATAATTTTTTGATTTGGCGAAATGATTTCCCTGTCTCTTACGAAGCCCTGGTAGACGCATTGTTGATAGTTTTTCATCAGTGCTCCTACTTGAATATTCATCACCGCACCGCCTCCCCAGGGCTTGCGGTGTGTTGTTTTATCATGAGTACGAGTCACCATGCTGTTCCTTTTCCCCCTCCCTGACTCACACTGGTACGGCATCACAGAGACGTTTAAAAACCAGCTGTTTTTAAAGTGCAACCAATTAATGCCAATTAAGCCAGCGTGGATTCCTGTAGCTGTTTGCATCCTGTGATGTATTTTCTGTTGGTCTTGTCCTGTTCTTTAGGGTCTACACAGTTTGTAACTTACCACGCACACTTTGGTCTGGGTTTGGGTCGGGCTCCATTGCGCGACCTTTGTATTAGAGTCTGAAAAACAAGGTTGTGTTCAAGTTCAACGCTGTACCATCAGGTCAACAGAGGTGGATGCAACTGGAAAGTAGTTTATTTATATGTACTTGTATAAATGTACACCAAGTACCATGTGGTACGCACACTCACAGAAACGTAAGAACACAGAACGCAGGGACACCGCTTGGAGTTTCACAGTATAAATAAATAAATGTAATAATATTGATATCATCTGAAGGGGCAGTTCAAGTTCCTGAAGATCTCTGAACAGCTGCAGTCTCTAAAGTTGAAAGTTTAATATTTTTTACCTTATTACCGTAATGTAAGATACAAAAAAAACCCTCCCTTTGTACATGATGATATTAAACAATAGTCAAACTTTTAAAGCACTATTAAGTGAGCATATATTTCTCACCATCTCAGTGTTGCCACACAAGTGTTCCCCTCAAATAGCAAAATGTGTGAAATATGATGTCACTGACACACGAAGAGAGTGCTGACAACCAATTTGGCAAGTTTGCTCTGATGACCTAAATATTCTGCCACTAAATGCAACCTGGCCAAAAACACATTCTGCAGTTTTCATTGAAATAGCAAAGCTGTGCATTGTTTGATTTTGATATTCAACATCATATTCATATTCAACATCAAGCCGAGGAGCCCGTCTGGAGGTTCCTGGCCCAGTTTGGGGAGGAGACGGGGAGCTTTGTCGACAGCAGCCTTAACGTCCTACATGCCAAATGGCTCCTTGGTGGCCCTGGTCAGTCCTACATGCTACTAGATTTATGACATCACTCCTTGGGCATGCCTGGGTGTTGTGGGTGACCTCGGCAGGCTGTTGCCGGGACACTGTAAAGAGAGGAATGTGAAACCCCACCTTCAGGCCTGCCTGTGGTGCCAAGTGACTGCGCCAGAAATTTAACGGCTCCCGATCCAAACATAGAAGAGGACAGGGCAGTGTGTAGTTCAGCCCCTCACTGGAGCCAAGACACGTTTCTGGGAAGTTTCTGGGCGCTATTAAATTAAATCATCAAGATGCATTTTCAAAAGTACCTTGTGAAAATTCACAAGGTACTTTTAAATGAATTGTTTTATTTATTTAAAGCAATCTTTTTCTTTTTTTATGTTCAGTTGCTACAGCTGGTAATCATCTTCAAAAGAAATGTACTTTAGTTCTGTGCGTTTGATTGTAAAATGTATGAACAGAATTCACTTGAGGGCGCTGATGGGTAGAATCCTCAACACCCACATCCTAGGAAACACATTGGGAACCCCTAACCTAATGTGGACAGAAAAAGGTCAAACGCAAGTGGTCATTAATAACTACAGGCCAGTGTTTGTCGTGCTCCATAGCTCCTACAGTGAAAGGCCAACCAAAGAAAGTTAGGGTGTTTGACACTGGCCAGAGAGGCTGAAGTGTAACAGTTGTTTGGCATTCAAGTTAACGATGCCTTGTTGATTGTGTGGGCAGGCGCTGTGTTTCTGCTTGTATACCTTAATAGGCTGTTCAGTGGACTAATTACACAAAAGAACACTACCCTTGGAACTAATGGCACAGTTTTTTTTCCTCAAGCACAATTTGAGACGTATACGCCTGCGGCTCCAAACCAGGGCCTTCTGCTGAAATTCTGATCTTTCTCCTATGCACCTGTTTCCGTAGCAACACAACAATAGTGATAATAATAACAGTAACGTGAATAATAATGATAGTGATGGTAAATTATATGTTGACACTACAATACATTCTTGATTCCGGATTTGGCAGACCAGACCCACTGCATTGATGGCTGTATTTGGGCAGAGTGTGTGCAGATGCTGTATTAGCCTTTGACAGGTCTGCTTAATGCATGATCGACAGGTAAAAACTGCTGAAAAACGTGTATTAATTCATAAGCTTATCCTAGAAACGACCTGCTGTGCATAAATACACCTGGAAGCATCCCAGAAAAAAGTGAAGTGAGAAAAACAAAATTGTTCATTTGCAGTTTACACCTATCACAGATGCAGACTAACTAAAAAATCTGAATATACATTTACATTTACATTTAGGGCATTTAGCAGACGCTTTTATCCAAAGCGTCTTACAAAAAGTACATTTGTCAGAAGAAGGTGAAACATTTCATTGCTGTTAATACTGTAAGAAAGTCACCAGAACATGTTTCAAGCATTTAAATTGCTAGGTTAACCATTGTTAACCTTAACCTTAATTAATCTTAATTAATTAGTATATTAATATATTTTCTTAATTCTTAATATCTTTTCAACTGTACACTGTACATCCCCCTATGATGGTTAAACTATTAATTTTTTAAATAAATGCGTTGTTTACTTATGTAGGTTTAAGAAAAATAACCTCCCCAAAAACTCTAAAATGGTATCCACTTACTTGCGAGATGTATGTCCCTTTGCCCTCCTCACGTCCTCCGTTTGTCTCAGCCCTGTCTCTGCTCCCTGTGTCTCGGCGAACTCCCCTTTTGTAAGGTGATAAAAGAGTGGTTAAATGTGCTTGGTAAAAACCCATTTTATCACATCGGGTGGAGGTTGGTTCTTCTTACTTCGTATCCCCCTGACCCGTATCACTTGGCAGTAGCTATTCGAGGTAGATTATCCCAGCTCACCCAACACCCTGCGGTATTAATTCAAGTATTTCTCTGTTTTGGTTGAGATGTATACTCCAGTGTTACTGTTGGAATATTACTTTCTGTTGTTTTCTAACTCGACTCAATTCAAGCACAGCAAACGTGGTTTTCAGCAGCAAAGTGGAATGGAACATCACGTGATCTCTGATGGTGCACACCGGGGCTGGGTGGTCCTCGGACAGAGCCCAATGCTTGATTCTTTGCGGTAACGTGATCGCGCTATGAATGAATTTATTGGCCTGTGAAAATTAACTTGAGACTTTTTATTTGGTAAAACAATCCCCAGTTGATAACACAAGGCCAGGATATGAAATATGGGCCCAGCATCACATCCATGTGGACGTCCTGCCATGAGTGGCTCTCCATAGCAAACCGGGCATTTCAGTGAGTCAGTTACTGGTCTATGTAACAGGACTTGTGTAAAATAAGAGGGGTTGCATATTGTGCATTTAACATTGGCCCCCACTCAATGACAGGCTTTGTGGCTTCGCAAGGGTGGTTGACGGTGTCTCGGCATGCTCAGACAGTTTGAATAGGGGCCATGCTCGCCTCGTAAATGGCCTCGAAGCTGTTACATTAAAGTGAGGAGAGCAAAGGCGGCACGCAATGTGAAAAAACATTAAGAGTGACCTTTGACCCAAAACACAACATACAGGAAGCTAACTTTTTAAGGAACATAAACACCCACTTAAATGGTTCCAACAAAGTCAGTGCTGTCTCAGCCTCATGTCAGTCAACATCGCCGGTCAGAACTCGCTCAGGGCGACCATGTTCCCATGTTCTTGCCATCTTCTTGTTGTATTGGGATTAAGCTTACTTTATTAAGTACATCGAATGTGTACGGTTTTTCATTAAATGTGTTCAGATTATTATTATTATATGTACAAGTCATTTTATTGGAAAATATGCCTTTTTATGGTTCTTTGGCTCAAGATAAAACAGGGTCTGGTTCTATATCTGCCACCCACAATCTCATCGACTTTTTTTTTTTATCGTGGAGCTTGAATGGATATATTTGGAAAACCAATGAAATGTACACTTCGCTCACAAGGTTTGGAGATAAGTGTGTGCATGGAAATATGAGCTTCGTAATGGAAGCTCTGTGATGCTGGAAAGGCTCTGAGTCAAGACCTATCTATGGTCTAGTCACAGAAAAACAATGCAGCACATCCATATCTGAAATGTCACGTATTAACTAAGGATGAGTAATGCTGAATGGCATTGAAGACCGAAAGGAACACAGCCGGCAAATGAGATGTCAATTTGTTGATTTATTGCAGTTGTTAAGGCCTAGCTCCAGCAAAACCTATTTTTCTAAGTAACAAACACAATTAAAAACGTTTTTTCTTTTGATATTTTAGCTGACGTTTCATGGATATCTATGAAACAATTAAAGTTTTGAATTCATTCCAACGTATTGGCTTACATCGAACCGTCAGTGAGCAGTGAGTGAAGTAGAGGGTTGATTTTACAGGTAATCGGACTATGGCTCATACACACACGCACATCTTATGACTACATAACTAATAACTAACAGCCTGGCTGATACCAAGAGCAGACGCAATGAGCTCAACATGATCTGCCACTTCCAGGTCTTGTCGCAGATTCACTCTGGGAGGAGAAAAAATCACAGTGAGAAGTAAGGCCAAAGAAAAGTTCCGAAATACATCGAAATATAAAAATCTATACATTTCAGCTTTGTATGAAGCACACCTTTGACCACCAGTCTGGTGGTGCACTGCGCCCTGCCCAGTGGGTTCTCCGCCACGACTTTGTACTCCCCGCCATCCATGGCGCGCACTCTCAGGATGTACAGGGAGCACACGCCGTACGCGTTGGTGATGTAGTAGTTGCTGTCCGAGTTGATGCACAGCTCGTCCAGGTACCAGCTGATGGCAGGCGCCGGGCAGCCCCGCACGGCACACGTCATGTACAGCTGGTAGCCCTTTGGAGGGGAGTGCACCTTCAGAGGCACCAGAATGGACGGAGGCCTCTCAAAGTTCACCTCCATGGAGCCGCAGCCGCTGGTGACCAGGGGAACTACGGCAGAGATGAGAAGACACAACATGGAGCCGGCGTTGCTCAGCCCCTTCGCCTCCAGGAGTGGGAACATCTTTGGCTTCAGTGATGAAGTCAGAACTCATTTTGTTCTCTTTTTTTTGGCTCTTTGTTGAAATGTACTGTCTTTGATGTAACTATTATGTACTACCAACAACAAAACAAAATCCACTGACCTTACCAACCTTATATTCTGAATCTTACAGCAATTCTGCTCTCCGCTCAGGAGTTTGTTTTTACAAACAGGTTATAGCGGCTCCAGTCTTGATTGTACGCTGTGATTGTTCTCAGCATGACTTGTACAGTCGCTTTGGATGAAATGACCAAATGTAATGGAACTAAAGTGATCAGTGTAATTGTGTGTTGTACTCTTGCTGTTATCCAATATCCCGAACCCTTATTGAATGACTTAACAACACAGACGCCCACCTCGGTCGCTGTTCACGCCCCACGTGGGTGAGTTGGAGGGGTCCGACAGGCCCATGTCGTTCTTGGCAAAGACGCGGAAGTGGTACTCCCTCCCGGGGAGGATGTTGAGGGCTGTGAACGTGTGGCAGAAGAGGCGGTCCGCTATGTTCTTCCACACCCTGGTGCCGGACTCGTGCTCCGCCACCACGTAGTACAGACGGTCATCCAGCTCCTCATCCGGGGATGCCGTCCAGGAGAGGACCACCTTACCGTGGACGTTTTGCTCGATCTCCACTGGCCCAGGGCTCTTGGGCTGGTCTGGACACACGGAGCAGGGTCTGAAGAACAGCCTGGGCCTGCTCTGAACGCACGCTGCACTTGGATTTTTGTCGACCACCTTGGCGTGTTCAGTTCTGTGGTCTATGGGTGTGTGTTTATAGCGTGATGAGGTGTATTCTATGGGTGTGTTTAGCGTGATGAGGTGTATTCTATGGGTGTGTGTTTATAGCGTGATGAGGTGTATTCTATGGGTGTGTTTAGCGTGATGAGGTGTATTCTATGGGTGTGTTTAGCGTGATGAGGTGTATTCTATGGGTGTGTTTAGCGTGATGAGGTGTATTCTATGGGTGTGTGTTTAGCGTGATGAGGTGTATTCTATGGGTGTGTTTAGCGTGATGAGGTGTATTCTATGGGTGTGTTTAGCGTGATGAGGTGTATTCTATGGGTGTGTGTTTAGCGTGATGAGGTGTATTCTATGGGTGTCTGTTTAGCGTGATGAGGTGTATTCTATGGGTGTGTGTTTAGCGTGATGAGGTGTATTCTATGGGTTAGGGTCTAAGGGTGTGTTTATAGCGTAATGATGGGCCTATCATCTAAAATCTTCAACGTATTTGTTTTGTTCTTTTCAACCATTAGACACAGGCGGAAAGCTGCGAGTGCGAGCTGTTTCCGTTATTTCAACTGTTTCTGAACCACCTTGCGTGTAAAACCTGCAAGCTGTTCCGTCCACATTTTGAGTTTGTTCTGTTTCAATAACCAGTATCTAATGTGTGGTCAAAGTCCAACTTTGCAGTTTTCCGTCCTTAAATATGGACCATGTTCTTTGGACTTTGTCAAAGGCTCCCTTGTGTGTTATTTTACCAACTGTCAAAATTCCTTCGCTCGGGTCACACAAAGCAATCATGGAGTGAATCTGTTTTTCTGTCCTTACCTGTGACTCTAACCTCAATGTCAAATACAGCCTGTCCCACTGAGTTCTTGGCAATGACGCTGTAGATTGCTGAATCGCTACGTTTGGAAGAGGGAATCACAAGCTGGGACATTCCCTCTGTATTGATAACGTTAATCCAGGAGGAAATTGGTTCATCGTCTTTTAACCAAGTGATTTCCGGAGGAGGTTCACCCTGGAAAAGAGAAAGAGAATAAAACATGGAGAATATGACACTAATAATTGCACACATGTATAAACCAGGACATTCACAACTAAAATGCATATAGATTTATTAGCATAATGTGTAGCCTAACTTCTTTTTCTAACTTTCATCTTTTATATCACTGAAAGTCATATAAAGTTTTAAATATCAAATTAGGGTACAGATGTTCCATACCTCGAAATTCACTTTCACACGCACAGAATTCCCAGCTCTGACCACAATGAAGTCCTCTGCATCTTTAAAGCTAGGCCTCACTAGAAAAAAACACACAACCTCTTAAAGTACAGCGTGAACCGTGTGGAAACACCAGTGTTAGCTGACCATGTTCGTATGAACTTACTGTTGGGATTCTTGGCACACACCATGGCAGAAGGAGGGCTGGGATCACCGGCCCCAGACTCATTAATGGCTGTAACTCTGAACTCGTACTCCGCTCCTTCAGTGACATCCTTCACGCCGTAGCTTAAAGCTGAAGTTGGAGGATACGGCGAGGGGGAGGGAAATATGAATATACAGTATGTGACCCAAGGCTCTTCACAGTAGTGTCTTTAAGAATGTGAGCAGAAGTGAAACAAGATAATTCATCCATTTGTCATCCGTTGGACTCGGAGGCAGCCAATACATTCACCCAACAGAGACCTTCGATGGGCTCGTTAAGGGGATTCAGGGCGATCCACTGATGCGCGTCCTTCTTGCGTTTCTCAAGCTGGTAGCCAATGATTGGCACCCCCCTGTCATTCTCCGGAGGTGTCCAGGTCAACGTGATGCAGGTCTTGGAGGCGCTGACCACTGTGGGTGCCCCTGGGGGACCTGACAGAACTGGTGGAACGAGAGCATAATGATGATTAATATTAAATAGGGATTTTAATATTTCAGCTCTGGATAATGCTTGTAAGTACGTTGTGGTACAGAGAAGGTATTCAGCTGAAAGTACACATATCCAATGTTTTCCATGGTTTTTTGCTTTGTTTTGTAACAAGAACATGAATGCATTGTGGGATGACCGTCTACAGCCGCTGCAAGGTTTCAGCTGGTGCCCTGCATGCAGAATCTTAACAACACATCGCTATCTGACTGGGCTTACTCATCACGCCGGCCATGATGCTGTTTGCCGTCTCCAGGGCGTCACTCACACCCTCCGGGTTCTGGGCCAATATCCTGTAGTTGTATCTCTTGCCGTGGGTCACGTTCCTGTCTCTGTAGCTGGTCTTGTCAGCCGAGACCTCCCCGAGCTTGGTCCACAGACTCTGGCCCGCCTGCTGCCGCTCTATGATGTAGTTGGTCACGCCCGAGCCGCCGTCGTCTTTGGGTGGTTTCCATGCTATCTCAATTAAGGAGGAGGTGGTTTCCAAAAGCTCCACTGGGCCATCTGGTGGGCCGGGCCGGTCTGTTGGGAGGAGAAGGTCATGTTTTGAATTCCAATTAATTATACACAAGTGTACACGATTGTGTTACTTCTCAACTTGTTTGTCCATTTATTCTTTCCTCCAACGGTACAGTACCTAAAACTATCAAATTAGATTTGGCTTCCACTGCGCCAAACTGGTTTTGCAGCTGGATTGTAACGCTGCCAGTGTCGGTCCTCAGGCAGTCTCTCAGCAGCAGCCGGCTGTGGTTTGACTCTTTCACTATCTTGACCCCCGCCCCGTCCTTCAACTCAATGCCATCCTTAAACCATCGGACCACCAAGCCCTCCTGTGGCGCCAAGGGCATCTTGAAGGTGGCGTTCTGGCCAACACGCACGATGACAGGCCGGGAGAACTTGTGAAGGTCATCAGGATCAATCACCGGTACGTCTGTGAAACACGGAGCGTTTGATCAGGATCAATCACCAGTACGTCTGTGAAACACGGAGCGGTTGGGTGATCACGTTGCCGGTATCATTTGTGTGTTTTTGGGGGGTGAAAGTGAAATGTTACCTCCGACGGTGAGCGTTCCTTGAGTGCTGTGCTCTCCTGCGACAAATCTGTACAGCCCGGTGTCAACGTCTCCGCACTTCAGAATGGTCAGTTTGTGACACGTTCCGTCTTTACTTATGGTTACTCCTTTGGATTTAGCCGTCAGCTTGTGAACAAAAAAAGTGAAAGTCTGTTAGATCAAAGTGTCAACACTAGCCAGATGCGTGCCTTGTCAATTGAAGGTATCAGACGTACCTTCTGTCCTTCTTTGAACCAGGTTCCGTCACAGACTGTATGCGTGTTCACAGTCAGTACTGTTGACTGGCCTCGGGCAGCGTGAATATCGCCAAGTCCTTGTTTAATCCCAGACTCTACTGTAGGTGGAGATGAAACTAAAGGAGTTCATATGTTCTGACATCACATGCATCTGTCTTGTTTTACTACCTGGCGTTGAGAAACACTATACAAATAGGGTTTTTGATTGTGATAAATGACACTGCACTGTATGTTCAGACAATATGACAAGCAAGCACAAGCAACAAGCACACAGGTTTACACTCAGTGCAGGAATTTGTTCACATTTCACCAAAGGGTATAATTTCACGTTTTATGTTTTAAAATCTATATTAACTGTATTAATTCATATGTTAATAAGGGGGAATTTATTAGCTAAATTTAAATGCTAAAGAGAACAACAAATGTGTTATGAGTATTTTAGTATTTCTGTTTAACAAAGACTCGGCAAAGCATATCTTGAAGTATTACAGTATTTATGTGGCTCTGTCTTACCAGCCTTACTAGGTCCTGAATTAGTAATGCGTTGCCCAGGCATTTCTCCTCCAGCACTCCCATCTGTGAAGCCTACTGATGGACAAGTCGTGTGACTTAGCCGCAAATGGAAGAGATCTTGCCATACGGTCTTTGGTATTCAACTGATGCACTATTAATTGTATGGATGTCAAATATAACGTGAACAATAAAAACATAGTTGATCCATAGTTGATTCATGCAAAGTCAAATCAAAGTCCCCAAGGGCTCTGTTTCCACGAACCACATCAGACCCCTGACCTGACCCACCGAACCATTAAGATTAAGATTAAGATTAACTACAATGCAACTGTTCTTTTTTTAGTCCAAATACTTTAATATTTATTTCTATTTATTCATTTACTTAAATATAATATATTTATATACATATATAAATTAATATATA
>OMKQ01045652.1:0-16938 GCA_900302335.1 Phycis phycis
AGGTGTGGAGGGGAGAGGAAGGAGAAGCGCCACGACTCCATCTCTAATGCTTCACCGTCCTCTGTCATCTTTGTGTTCATAAAGTTGCTGTGTATCCACAATATCCCAATTAAACTCACGTGCAGACAGACCCGTCTCGACTCGTCTCATTCTCTGCATCTAAAGTCTTTATTCTCTTTAAAACAGGAAACGTTTGCTTTGATGGACAGAAGAATGACATGCATTGTTGTTAGACGAAAATATGATACAGACTATAGGGTTGAAATTCACTGTTTATCACTTTATAAAAGCATGGAGGATTTCATGTAAATGGTTTATGTACACGTGGGAGGAATGCCCATTGACAAAGTCCTCTCTCTGCTGGCGTCCTGGCTTCCTGTCAGGTTGCATCTGATCAAGGTTTCCTGGTCCTCCATTTAGTGTGGGACACTGCAATGTCTAGTGTCTGCTGCCGACGACTGCCACTCCAGAGCTGGAGCCACAGCCTTAACAATACTATCATAAAATATCCTTATTGACAACGAAAATATTTTGATGTCATTTGTTTTTCCAAAACTAAACCAGAATAACTTCGGTTCAACGTTATTGTAATCTGAAAGTGTCACGTGTCAAGTAGTGCATCATCCATCTGATCAGTTACTATCCTTACACTGTACAATGGTTATCTATAGCCTATACATAGCAAACTATAGAATGGAATATCCAACATTTTACTTTTAATGATCAAATCACTGATGTCTTAATGAATTGAATTGAATGATGAATGATGAATCCAAAACCTCAAGAGTTTGTACTACTTACAAACGCTACAAACCACGTTCTAATCTCATATTCCCGGAATAGAGGAAGGGAGATGACTGTTAACGACACCCAAGTGCGTAAACGGTTAGCCTTCGTCGTTACTCTCCACTTGCCGCCGCGCTGTCGACAAGACGACGAGCTGCGCGATTCGTGCGTTGCGGCGGAGGTAGACGCTGACTGTGCGCTTCTTCAGGTAGGCCTATTGTATGGCCGTGTGTGTTCAATAGAGACAGGCGCGGCGTCAAGGTTCTTGACTTCGCTCTGCGTCGAGGTGAGGGCAGCGCCGTGCTCCGCTGAATGTAAACCACGACGGTTCACCAAAAACGTTTGGCTTGAAAGACGTACCCAAGTGTTGTTCTATGCTCCACTTTATACACGTCCTTGCCATTGAAGCTGCCAAGAAAGTGTCTGTAAGGTAAATGAAATAGTAATTTAAGAGGGAGTCATAGGATTTGTACTCTTTTCTTTTTTTTGGACCTTTGTGTTCACTTATTATTTTAGGAGGAAGTGTTCTCAGAAAAAAAAAAAGGTTTGACAATGGCGCCCTGATGAATGTGCAGCGGAAATTAGTAGCGTTGCTGTTTTAGAATTCAAGTGGATTTCACCAAAACCCAGTATTCTTCAAATCAAGTGTCATGAAATATACAAAATCTATGCATATCCTGCGTACAAACTACAATCCACTTTGCGTCTCTGCACACAACACAACACATTATGGTATGTGATCCGTAAAAAGCAGTTCACAGCTTTAGTCGACATGGACAACAGTATTTTCAGTCTTTTAAAGTAAAGTGTGTCCAAGAAAGACGTGTTTTTTACAGCAGTAACTTGCAGTACTTTGGTTAAAGGCTATTTACGTTGTCTCTCCCTGAGAAAATTGTTCTGTGTAAAGACTCATTGTTTGGCACTATCCTTTGTTCACTGAGACATATCTCTTATATCTGTTTCATATGGTTATTAATACATGGGTCCACCAAATCGCACTTTTGTCACCTGTGAATCATGATTTGGATATTTTCTCCTTTGCAGTTTGCAGAAATTATTTGTTACAAAAACATTAATTACTAATTACAATTTAATTTGAATAAACAATCTTCCTAGATACAGACTTGCAGACAATATATTTAATAAAATGTGGGAAAAAAAATCAATCAAGCAGTGTGATTTTCTTCATGGCTTTAATCCTGAAATGAAATCAAATGAACCATGCATGTGATTTATCTATAAGTAGAACATATAGAAAATATTTTAAAAAGATAATAATAATAATAATCAATATCAACATAAATAAAGTAAAAGTAGCTCATTTTATTTTCTTCTCAACTATTCCGCTCAGAAATTAGTTTCATATTTTCCATGTTTGTTTTTTCTGCTTCTTCTTCATGCAAATTGCCATATGGTCTTATTCTGCCTTGTTTTCTCCTCTCTCTCAATGTTCCACCTCAGGACTTGAGTTGTCTTGTATAGCGACCACAATCCGCTCCAGTCAGGTGGGCTGGATGGGCCACGGCGGCAACGGTCGGGCTCCCAGAGTTGAGTGTTTATGCCTTTCACTAAATGGATTGTCTCACCTTCTTCACAAGATGAACACCAGGTGCTTGAGATGCCACCACTGCAGATGCATCCTGGGGCTTTGAGCTCCGTAATGAGCCATCATCCAGACGTGCTTCAATCAAATCATTTCCCCCGGATGATGGGGAGCACAAGAACAATGTGTTAGCCATCGCCGTTACCAAATCAAGTCGACACAACTTCCTTGCGTGAAGACGATGTAGAATATGTATTATCTGCGGCGGTCACCAAACCCCTTGATGTGCTTGTGATGTGTGCTGAATCCGCGTGGCTCTAATTAGGAGGTTAGATTCATAAGTCACAGTTTTGCGGTTTTGTTTTGTGTCGTCCTTCCTGCTTTGTCGAACCAAAACCCTTACGTGCTCTGTTAATAAAGACGCCGGCAAAGGTCATATTGCACCTTGGTTTACGTCACTGTTATTATCTCTCGACCTTTTGAGATTAACAATATATCTTGCATCCTGTGGTTGATTTTTTTTTCTACTTTTAAGTGTGAACATTAGCGATTAAGAACAACATGTTTGAAAGTTTATTTGGGACAATTGATCAAAGTCACTGGGATAATACATTGGCCATCATACTAACTGGACTGTAGTATGCCACTTTGAGCACTAGAGACCCAGTAGGAAAGGTTACAGCTTGAACAGCTCAAACGCTATGCTGTGGAGGGCATAACATGTATCAATACTGTTATTGTTGTCCAATGCCACTGGTAATTCAACAACCCCAATACGAACACCTGTACTGATTCAACTGATTAAGAGTTTAGTGTACAATTAACTGGTGATTGCTTCCTTGTCATATATTTTACAGCAAATGTGTGGCACATTGCGTGGAGAACAATACAATAAAATACTGATTGACTCAACAATTATGTCAACCTGGATATTGTAAAAGCAATCTTTCGGCAAGGACTTGAAATGAACGGACTTTCTCGCAATGGTTACATTGTGGCAAATGCTATCTCTTTGAAACTGTATGTTTGCATATGGTAGGTCAATGTGTATGGCATCACTGTTGAGACCCCATGGAGGTCTCCATTCAACCAACGTAGACATTTGAATGACATTTGATGTTTTCTACCAACAGTAATGTACATAGCATGTTACGAATATTGGCTATAATTACCTGAAAGTATGTTAAATATTTCACTGTCCCTCTCACCAATATCCCCATAGAATGAGTTGAATATGAATTCAAGGAAGTAGTTCCAACATAGATTTTCATATCTCATGTGGTCAAATAATAACATGACATTCAATTGCATTTGTATTAAAAGAAATTCCACACGTTTCTGTCCAAAATGATTAAAACTAGCGGTCGATGTAGTATCAATGTGTTTAGGATTTTGCCCTTCCACCTGAACAGAAAGGTCTGATTTCTCCATTACTGGGAAGGTGTGGCTCTCTGTAGTGAATAGGATGACTGCAGAAGGAAAACAGTCGGTCAAGTGTAGTGCTGGACGTCATAATGAACAGCAGGTAGTGTTTTACTGCATGTCAGTGCTGCACACTGAAGGTTGACAGTAGCAGGTTTATGGGTTGAAAAACCCTGTCTTCGGGAGAGCTGTGTTTGTTTTGAGCCGTGTGGGCATGCACCATTACTTTATACATTACAGTATACATTATTCTTTCAGGGTTTTTAATACATATATCATTTGCAATATGACGTATTCACACAGCAGGTGGGTGTTAATTGTCCTTGGTAGGAATGTTGAGTTATCTATGTCATTTGAAAATACACTGCAAGGAGGAATTTGCTGCCGAAACTGTATTCTGCACTACATCACTGTATATATCATTCACACTTCCTGTAAATGTTTCTTGTTCTATCAGTGTTCATTGTTTGGAATTTAATAAAAATTGTCATTCTGTTGTGTCCAATATAAAATCAGCATTAGTTACTCATTGTTTATCTCAAGACTTTTAAAACATCACATAAACAGTATATGTTTTATTTAGATAAGACCATCAGGTTAACTCACATGATGCTGACATGCTGTGTCATTTGTCCTTTTGAAGGAAGGAAGGAATGAAGGAAGAGATTACAACATTTGAGAAGCACGTCTCACAATGAGATACCGACAATGCAAAAATACAGCAGGTTTTCAGTGCCGGCATGAAAAATACATGAGGCAAAGCTTCCGGTACATGTGATTATGTTACAAACGCTGTTCAAAGTCATTATCTCATATTGTTCATGAACGTGTGAAAGTGTGAAATGACGTACATTGTCCTGAAATACACACATGACAGCTGACGTCTCATCAATCTCATCATTTGTACTGAATCACACGAGATCACATGACCTGTTGCCATCATTAGTCACTATAAATTAATATTCTAGAACCAGATGAACATTGTTTCCCCCCCCATATCCTCCATGTTTACCATGTGGCTCATGTTAATGTTACGATACCAAAGCATTGGTAGCATTCAAGCATTCAATCGACCTGATGCACTTTAGAATTTGTTTAGTTATTTACTTATTGTTGTATTGCATTTGAACTTTTCTTCCTCTCACATTAAGTTCACAAAGTGAGCATTTCCTGGCCTCTCTGCTTCCCTCTTGCTCTCTCTCTCTCTCTCTCTCTCTCTCTCTCTCTCTCTCTGTGTGTGCATGTGTGCGTGTGTGCGTGCGTGTGTGTGTGTGTGGAAGTGTCTGCTGCAGCAGCAGCAGCAGCAGCAGCAGCATTTTAGCACACAGTTTCCTGATGGCTTCAGAGAAGAGGGCAGCCAAGCGTTTCAAGTGGCGGAGCAGCGAGAGGGCAGCATTGTAGAGGGAAGCAGGTAGCATTATGATCACGCAGGCAAGATTGACATCAAGCATCCTCAGGGCTGGCTGGCCACAGAGAGCTGGCATCCTATACGAAGAAGGGAGGGGGAAAAAAGAACCACTGGAACAAGACAAGGCAAAACCAACAGAGTCATTAGTAACAGACAGACTTGTTATGTGTGTACACTGCATTTGCAAGACACACACTGGGGGCTTTCAGGCCATCTGTGGCATTTTAAAGAATAGAGATGAGACACGCAAGATTGTGATGTTGCAGTTGAATGTTTTGGGGATTATTTATTTAGTGGTGTGTATTATGTTTGAGTTAATTGGCAATGTGGTTCACGTTACAAAAGAGATAAGACATTTAGTAAGAGGTAGTTTCTCCCAATCTAATCCTTTGTTAAGTTATGAATCATGGGAGCTGCAGGCTGAGTCATATCGTAGGATATAATGTAATTAATCTCTTGCGCAACCAATATGTATTCTTCCACATGAGTGTATGTGTAATGCATGTATATACTGAATGTAATTAAAACAACACAACTAGCACAAATCACATTTTATGATAATAGCCTGGTATACAAATAATTTGTTAAAATGCCAAATGATTAACTTAAGCTATTATTAATTAACTTACTACTTACTTACTTGATTATGACTATACCACTACTACTACTACTACTACAACTACTACTACTACTATTCCTACTACTATGATAATGATATATTATATAAAATGAAATATGATATAATATAATCACAATCATAATACTTTAGTGAACTCACTCCTATAAGATAAGTGAATACAACAATGTCTCATGGGTAGAAAATGTTAAGCATAACTCCTGCTGAATCTTTAAAATACGTTTGTATAGTGATTTAAATAGCGATAACACCTGCTGTGCTGCCCCAGCTGTGTCAGTATGTATAATGTTATCATAACATCTGTAACATGTGTCAGTTCTGATGAGCCCCTCAAACCAAAACAAAATCAATATTTCATCAATGTGATGATTATGTATGTGATGATTTTCATTACACACTCGCATTACTATTTGAAAGTTTTTTTGTTTAACTGTTTTTCTGTTTTATCCTGAAAAAAGTAATATCCTATGAGTGACTTGAGAACCGTGGCCTGGATGACCACATGTTTACATTCAGGTTCATATCTAAAATGACTTTAACAAAAAGTGTGTTTTTATGTTACGTTACATAAAGATAGCATGATTTCACTCGTGACTTCATCATTTACGGAAAATATGGAGCACACCAGACCCGATCTAACAGAAAAGATGAAGAAATATGTGAACACACAATAGACATAACTCAACCTCCTCATGTGCGGTCAACGTCTGTCAAATTAAACAGTACGAATATGAACTGCCTGTTTCCAAACAACAGCATATAGATGGTTGTACCACCATAGCAACATCGCCAAAAAACAATGCATTATTTGTACACTATGAAACAATACAATATAGATAGAAGACAAGATAGACTAAAGCAATACAATATAAATATAAATTACAATATACATTTGTATAGTTTCATTCTATGGTTGTACACTGTGGAACAAAACTGTACAAACATGATTATTGTACAACTTTGATCAAAACATTACAATACAGACTAGTATATAACATAGATGAGGACAATACAATAGACTAATATAGCTACAATAAAGACAATACAATATAGAATGTTAAAGCTAAAAGATAAAGACAATGCTATTGTTTATTAGACTATTAGTGCTTCTGCTCTCATTGGTATTGTGTACATAAGAGCTTTTTTTTTGTTGTCTATATAATTCCATAAGTAACGTCCAATCCCCATCATAAACCATGGTTATTTTTCCTTTAATTTATCATTTATAGGTTGCAACTAATGCATTATCATTACTTTGTTAATACTTTATTTTTTATGTTTATTTCATGAGGCTGATCTAAAATATACGTCAATGTCATATAAAGTAGATAATAAGACATATTAGAATGATTGTATTATACGACTAAGGTTTAAAAATGTGCAATCACAATTAGAATTGTGCAATCATGTGCCACAATGGGTCATAGAGTATAGGACGACACCGGGGATTGTCTTAGGAGGGGATAAGAACTCCCATTCCTCTTAATGTCCCTGATGGCTGCTGAAGGGTCGACCCGCTTCCACGCAGTCTCACACAACAACACCGGCAGTTACCGTCTCCAGATATGAAAATATTGGCCTTATTTAAATAAAAGATGCTTCCCTATGTGATTATTTATTCTGGGACACATGGTGACACGACGCGTGAACTCCCGTGCATCTTTTCTAAATATGTGATTTTTTTTTTCTCTCTGTGTATTTATGATGTTATTTATATATTTAATGCACTTGGAGATTCTTTCTGATGTGGGATTTCAGTGCTAAAGTGTTTGGATGTGTCTCTCTGTGTCGCTCCATCCTCGCAGCGGCCGTGCAGACTGAACACAGGCATCATGGGAGCTTAAAGTGGGGACAAACATGCAGGTGAAAACATCTCATTGAAATTCTGCGCAACTGTGGTTCACATTTCCATAGTCGAGCTGCAAAGCCATTTAAAAGTTTTTTTTGTGTGTCCCTATATACGGCTTTCAAAGTGCTTGGAAACTTTCGATTAGATACTGTGTATCTCTTACCTGTTTCATAAAAAACAACCCAAAAGTTTTTTGGGGCATAAATGGACAGCAGGAAACACTTGAAATGGCTTCCAGCTATCCGCCTGAATTATAGGCATGCAGCCTTGCTTTTGATTAAGTTTGGTGATATATTACATTTTAGCATACGCCAGCTTGCTCTGCTCCTGGAATAGTAATGTCAAGTTGAACTGTTCCATTGCACCAATGTTCCACATTTTGCAGAAGACTAACTAATGTAATATATAGGATATGTGGCAAATACGTCCTCTATAAAAACCTCATGAAGTAAATGAGAGTTTGCCTCTATTTTCCAATGCTGAGATAAATTCATTATGCGACTCACCAGAAAGAAATTTGAAAGTCATTCTGTGCAGTGTTGTCTAGAAATTGAATCATCGCAAATGATTGGTTATTGGTGTTAGTTATGCTATTTGAGTATTTGACCAAAAATTGCAATGAAACAGTCAAATAGGCTTAACAAAAATGAAATTGTTGAATTCTGTTCACCATGAGCAAACCCATTTGGTAAAGAGCATAATGGAATACATTTGGTGTAATACAATTGTACTAACATTGCAAGGGGAATTATTGAACATTAAGGACAACTTTTCCAACATTTCCGCAACTATCAACACGTTGGCAAAGAGATAAAAGATTAGTTGAGACACTTTGTCACGCAAATACCAGCGACAAAGCTGCAGAGTAACAACCACACTCTTTATTGAAAAGCTTTGTTTACATGCCCTCACCGCGCTGACAATAAAGTGCTGAGAGGTTCTGCTGCTGTTGCTGGCTGGTAACCTTGGAGCCACTCACCCGGAACAAGTATTCGCTTTTGTTCCGCCGTGCAGTTATTAATCGGAATTGATCTGCCATGTTTTTAAATTAATGTTCAAAAAGATAACAACTATGTTTAAATACGATACGGCCACTCAAAACAAATCCGATCACGCTAACACTTGTGCGTAACGAGAGCGCGCAGAATCAGAAGTCACGAAGTTACCAAAATTTGCACACAGAAAATGTGGGCGAAGATTCAGTTGAACTTTGGTATTTTTTAATTTTAAATAAAATATCCATGTCTTTTCCCCCAAATGTTATTCAATTGAGTGTTTATATTATATGCCTACTTACATTTTTAGAAACGACTCAAAGTTGCTTACTGTTTTTGATTTATGTAAATCGAAATGCATTTAGAAGTCTCCAAATGTCAATTGGTTACAGCCTATAGAGGTCTACTCCTAATTTTCACTTTAACGACGTGTTATAGCCTAGATAGAATGTGCGCAATTTATTAGATCTATTACCAAATTACAACTATTAGTTTAACATGGCATTGGGCCTTTCAGTCGACTTAATACAATGCATCTCAACCAACACGGACAAGGAAGATTTAACCAATATTTAATTAATTTACGTCGACAATGTAGGCCTAGCCATCCAGCCAGCCATCCATCCATAATCTTAATAATACACTTTTTCAGTTTTAATTAAGAACTAGTCCAATAAGTCGTGACAGATTATTAATGTATCAACGTCGGCCTATTCCTTGTTCAGTTTTCAGATTTGGAATCGCATCTTATTTTGGTGCAGCCTTGCAAAAATTCTTTGCACTTTAATTGCAATTAGCATCATTTCGAACATCAAGCCACATTAATTGTGAGTGAAAGAAATCTCTTGCAAAAGAATAAGGTCTTCAAGAGGCCTGTCACATACTTTCTCCACTTAGGAGGACCTTTAACCTACTTAGCCGGGGAACTACACTGTTTCAAGTAGCGCATCTGAAAGATACGCACCTGCCTTCTTTCTGCTCCCACAGCGCGCGGGCTGTAAGAGGAGCGGAGAGGAGGCTATTTGATCTAAATGGAACTGCTGACCGCAGGTGTGGAATTTCTTCGACGCATTTCCATCACAAATACCCAATATTGAACCGTTAAAAATACAGATGTTGCATGTTATTTTCATTTTTTTTCTTTTTTTTCCAAATGTTGTGAACCAGGATTGTACGGATTATCCAGATAGCCACGTTATTTAACAGAAAACATTCACGTCTGTGTAGGCCTAAGCGATGTTGCATTTCTTGATGTTGAACTTCGTAACAAACCACGATGGACTAAACACGAGTTTCATGGTAATTCATTTAATGAATCAATAACAATTTCAATTAAAACATGCGCGTATTTACACAATACGCGAATAATATTGATCTAGGGTACGTTCACTCACATTTTTCCAATTGACCATCCTCTTGGAATAGGTCTGACTGAAGAAAAAAAAACACCTCTTATTCATTTATGCCTAAAGACTATTAGCTAAGGATAGATTATTGACCAGAAAATAGTTTGGTTCCAGTTAGCTCTATGGTACAGCCACCACAATGGACAAAGTGGGAGCATGGCATTGGACATGCAACCACATGCACTTACTAGTGCACCGTATTCCGTCTGAGAAGCCATAGGCCTATCATTCAAACTCAAAATCTTGGCCGAGGACATGCGTTCGCATGAACGAAGTTAATATATTTCCAATTGCCCGAGACAACAGTGGAGGCCTATATGGATCTTGCAATCACCCTCCAGAGAAATTACTACATTCTCTCTCTCGCAGTTCCTCCTGCGTTATATGGACCTATTCAATCTTAAAGGTGTCGTCTGCTCGAAAATGACTCCTCGTATGATGTGTAATTTGGAGCGGTTTAGAAACCCGGTCATGGCACGTCGCTCCTATAGATTCCCAGCGGTCACTTTGTTCCGCCGATGTAGCATGTTGGAGGTGGCAGGTCAGGCCCTGGGCTCTTCACTTGGAGCGCTCCATACCCTTCACTCATCTCTTTAAATCTCTTTCAGCTTATTGATGGAGAAAAGCACTCCAACTGACCACGCGCTTTGGTGTTGCATGTCCATCTGCTGCTGTGGCTGCTGATGTCACGGCCAGAAGAGAGCTCCTGGTGCGGGGCAGTGGGATGGGGGGGAGGTGAGGTATACAAAAGGTCGGATCCTTATTCCACTAACCTTGTCGGAGGTTGCGTTTCCCGTTAATAACGCCGCGTAAATTGTTTGGACGCTTGTTACATAGGCTATATATATATATATATATGGACGGAGTTAAATAACATGGGTGTATCCTAGAGGGGCAATAGGCTATAATTTCACCTGTTGATTCAGATGTGTTATTTGAGTCCAGGCTATAGGTTAATTGCCGTTTTCGCATATTGGTTCACATAGTGTGATTAGGTCATTTGAAAAGTGTCGAACTTAGACGTGGCCTATACGACCGATGACCCTCGGCATATACTCCATACATATTGATTGTATGCAACTTCATATTTAACTGTATTTGTTGAGCCATTTCACTTTTCACCACTCAACTGTTTCACAACATCCGTCGAAAAATATTTGTATGGGGGATAAACAGCCTAATAAACACAGCACTACACCTGAATAGGACATCAGTCAGTTTTGCCAGGAGGTCTTATTTATTTAGAATAGTTAATGCATTCTCTCAGAGGAGCAGATAGGCATAATATCACATTTAATTAACATTAAATGTTGAACATTAAAGGCATGGTCATTTCAAAAGCCCACAAAAAACTAACTTAGCAGCCTAATTAGCTCTCTTACATCTAACTTGCCCTTGATATTTAACGGTTATCCCGTTAAATATTATTTCATAGGCTTACATAATTCAACATTATGAATACAAACTAAATCGTGCTCATATGTGTAAATCATATCCCATGTTTATCACAGAATAACTACTTTTTTTATCTCGATGCTTAAACGGACCGTATTATCCTACACAACACAATATAGACCTATTGTGCGGGTCCAATTTAGTGCGCAGCCTTTGCACTATATTATGTTTCCTAATTATTGACCAACCTTAAACGGCGTGTCTCCATGGGTTCCTGGCGCGTCTATTTATCCTGTCCTTGAAGCAGTACATAATCGATCGATTTCGCCGCATTGTTTTTTGCTCGAAGTAAAGCGTTATGAGCAATTGTTCAATAAGTAGTTCTACCAAGCTACTGCTGATACGCGTAACGCCAACCAGTGCGGGGTTTTCTGGAGCCCATTCCGAGTGTGGAGAGTTTGTGGACCAGGGTCTTGCTCTCTGACTCGGTAATCCAGGAGGTTGAGAGGTTTGCGTCATTTACATAACGCTAGAGGTCTGAGGCCGAGGCCTTGTTTTCTAGTCTTGGTGGCAAAAGCACACGCTGTGGTCTAAAGTTGGAAAAGACGCACAGAAAAGTCTAGCAAGTGCCAAATAGCTCGGGTAAGAATAATGTTACTTAAAGCCAGGTTAATTGACTGCATACCGTATTTTCTATAATAGCCTCTTGTAGGACCATGTTTTGTTTTTGTTTTTGTTTGTCTTGGCTTTTTATTCAACTCAATTAGGTTTGGCTCAACCAAGGCACAATTTATTTTTCGAGAACTCTGAATTTTGAAGTGTTCGAGGCTTGCATTGTGTTTTCGCTTTCCACAAAAATGCTCCAGGATGTGACCGAGCAAGCAAATATGTGTGTATGCTACTGGAATATGCAAAAACAAAAACATGAAAAATAAAAAAAAAATCACGCAGGGAAAGCTTTTTACGCACACATTGTATGCTGTTGCGAATAGCTAATTGATAACAGGCCACATCTTCATTTGTTCAATTAGGACGGGCCTATAGCTGCTGCTATGCCAGGCTCCGTTTCATTAGGAGGTTAATGCGGGCGCACGTTTTCTTCTTCAACAAAGGAGCATCGACAAATCCGAGACTGGTAAATAATATCTGACGAAAATGTTGATTTGTATATTGGCGATGTTGATCTCATATCATGGCGCCGCACGTAATAGGCCTACTGCGGCAATCCGCACAAAAATAATTCTGAAAAATCAATAATCGTCATCATCATCAGCATCATCGTCGTCATCATCATCATCATCATCATCATCATCAATATCGTCACTATGATCTGAATTTGCTTATTGATTGATATCAACAGCAGCAACTATGATTTCAAATTATAAGTGTTGGCACCATTGAACTTTGAACTTCTTACAGGTAGGCCTATGAGACAAATGGTGTATTGCTATAGTAGCCCATATCATTGACGTCTTCTGTGTATCCGATTTTATCTTACTTTGACCTCTCTGCTGTCTCCCTTTCCGCTCCCAACCGGCGCCAGGGAGTTTGCTCAGAGATTAAGAAGGCAGGTCAAGCAGTGTAAAGCAGGCGCAGACTACATTCACGTCGCTAATTCTACAAAACAAACACATTCGACGGTCCATAATGGAATGCTGACAGACCAAGAATGTATTAGGTTGTAATTGTTTAACTAGACGAAGTTTGTAATTAAGAACTATCTGATATAATATTGGTCAATCGATTTTCCATCATTAATATTGATTAATTGTGACTGTGCATCTTAATAGTGGAAGAAAAGTAGATCTGTATAAATATTTGTTTTGTGTAAGCATGTGGATGTGATCTGAAGGATAAAATTGATGATGATGAAAATAGTCTAGGGTTTTCTCATCTCGGATCCAACAGTCCCACTCTGCTCCAGCAGAACTTCTGGGAGAGAGATGGCACGGAGCCTTTGCCGGAAAACAAGATCTGCAAGGGGTGGAGTTACGCCTTGTTTCCTGTTTTGTTACGGAGCTATTCTACTGAAGAAAACACGTTCACTTGCAAGTGGGTGAAGCTTTCAGAAGGGGATTTTAATGAGGATATTTGTACAGTAGCCAGTCTACAAAGTCTACAGAAACCTTTACAGGCACTTTGTTTTACACATTACTATTGCTGGCCGAGTTTGTGTGCGCCAATTACGGACTTACAGATCCCCGCCTCCAGCCACATGATTGGGCGAAACATGAAGCAAGACAGTAAAACGCTCCGATCACTCGGATTCGAGCTCGTCTGCCATCAGACTTTGGCTATTAATTTTAAAGTCTGATTTGTGAACTACTGTTTTTCAACGTGTGGTACGCTTAACCCTGGTGGTGAGCGAGCGTACTGCAGGTGGTACGTGGGAATGCATTCTAGTAATAGAAGAATTACAATAAAAAAATCTAGATGTTAAATTGAAGAGTTAATAATAAATGTATTAAAATCGTGTTAAGTAAATATAGCATTATAGTATGTTACTATTTCAAAAAGAGTTCAGCTTTGTGCATTCCATCATGTTTTCCATTGCAATGTTTTCCATTAATTTTTTCACGTTAATTTGTGTTTGCTAAATAAAGTCACTGGAGCATTGCTGATTTTGTCTTTCCACTATTTCCCACTGGCCATGGCCTTCACACAGTCAAGATTGTGTATAAAGGGGGCGCTGACACTCTTTTCCCAGTGACTGCAATGTGTATTTATCTATCTTTTATGTTTTCATATGAGGTGGTCTCCGAAAGGTCTTGATAACAATTCAATGATGCACCTAAAGTCAAAGGTTGAGGTGAGGCCATAAGCTATCTTATCTTATTGGCAATGGGTTAGGATGAGCCCTCTACCCTTGTGCCTTTTCACTATTCTGTCACTGAGATCATTTGGCCTTGGCTCTCTGTCTGTCTGTCTGTCTGTCTCTCTCTCTCTCTCTATCTCTCTCTCTCTCTCTCTCTCTCTCTCTCTCTCTCTCTCTCTGTCAGCATGATGGGCAGCATGATGCTTAAGGAACAAAAATGAGTTAGTCGTACAACTTCATTGTGTCTCACGATGATTCTCTGCGGCTTTTATGTCTGTCGCAAAGGGCTCTCAAAGTTTACACAAAGAGTGGAATTCCCCGTATACTGACGCGAAATAGTCACGTTATCAGATCAGGTGCCCGCAGCTTACACGCGACGTGTTTTAACAGGTTATCAATGTGTTGATCTCTTATGGCGTGCATAAAAAAAAATGTTTACATGTATATGAGCGCTAGACCAACCTTGAGATAAAAATTTTTTTCATGTAAAACACTCACAATGAAGTAAATTGCACATTTGATCAATTATTCCCCCCCAAAAAAATGCCAATGACAATTGTTTGCTCATTTGGGACGCTCGCTCCGCCCACCGTGTTTGTCGTAAACCTGGCTCCTGACTACAATAAACCCGAGCTAAGAGCGCCCTGGGCTCGCCTCCTTCTCCAAGGCGATCAATAGTATCTCAGGCGCACTACAAGCACTCTCCTACGTAGACATCCACAAGGAGAGAGCTGATAGAACAACACGCGGTTCATCTGCTCAACAAAAAAAAATACCCTACCTGCTTACCGAACCATGTCGTTGAGCCCAAAGCACACAACGCCTTTCTCAGTCACAGATATTTTGAGTCCTATCGAGGAGACCTACAAGAAGTTTAGTGGCATGGACGGCGCGGGGAACCTAACCTCTCCACTCGGAGCTTACCGGCAGCCCCAGGTGTCTCAGGCTGGCATGCAGCAGCATTCCATGGGCCACAACGCCACCGTGGCCACCGCCTACCACATGCCCCACGCGGTCTCCCAGTTCTCGCACGGAGCCATGGGGGGATACTGTAACGGCGGCATTGGCAACATGGGGGACCTGCCGTCCTACCAGGAGAGCATGCGGAACAGCGCGGCGGCGACAGGATGGTACGGCGCCAACCCGGACCCGAGATACTCCACCAGTGAGTTGTTTTTGGTTCGATTGATTTCGAACATTTTCGATGTTTTTTTTTTTTTTTTTTTAGTGTTTCTCTGTGTGTGCGTGTGTGTGTGTATGTGTGTGTGTGTGTGTATTTGGATGCGGGGTTTTTTTATTTAGTGTTTGAGAGAAGAAAAAAAAAATGAAGCGTTCGATCCACTCTGTATTTGTGGCTGTTGACGTTAGGCTGATTTGTTTTGTGAGAGTGATTTATGTTATTGATTTATTGATTTTATTACGTTGAATACGCATTTGGGAAAAACGAAGTAGGATGTTTTTGGAGCTACTCAATTATTTGAGATGATATGTAGCTTAACCATCAAGTAATTATAATAATAATACCAATAACAATAATACGAATAATATTATTAATAATAATAAACTGTGTGTATTATTCCTATTCTTATTTTCATCATGAGTGTTTATATTATCAGTATTGCTATTATCTACCCTACGTTACTGTGTGAACAAAAAACTCTATTTAGAGTTTAGGATTTTAGTAAATTGAGCAAACTTTTAAATTGAAAAACACTCAATAATCACATTGCAGATCACGTCAAAGGCACGCAAAAAGGACACCTCTACATCTGACTATTGAACCACCGTGTATGTATGTATATGTTTTAAGTTTCTAGATACATGGGACCTTCCACAGGTATGAACATGGCCGGGATGGGGAGCCTCACTGGGATGTCAGACGCCTCCAAATCCATGCCGGCCCTCCACGCGGCGCCCAGGAGGAAACGCCGCGTGCTCTTCTCCCAGGCTCAGGTGTACGAGCTCGAGAGGAGATTTAAGCAGCAGAAATACCTGTCGGCGCCGGAGCGAGAACATCTGGCCAGCATGATCCACCTGACGCCCACCCAGGTGAAGATCTGGTTCCAGAACCACCGGTACAAAATGAAGCGACAAGCCAAGGACAAGGCGGCTCAGCAGCTACAGCAGCAGGACAGCAGCCTGTGCCAGCAGTCGCAGTCCCCGAGGCGCGTGGCGGTGCCCGTGCTGGTAAAGGACGGCAAACCGTGCCAGAACGGCTCCAACACACCGACACCGGGCCAACAACAACAACAACAACAACAACAACAACAACAACAACAACAACAACAGCAGCAGCAGCAGCAGCAACAGCAGCAGCAACAGCAGCAGCAGCAGCAGCAGCAGAACGGTTCGGGGATCGGACTCGCTACGTCCACTAACAGCATTAATCAACACCAGAACCAGCAGAACGTGAACGTGTTGATACAGCAGGCCCAGGACCTAGACATGTCCCCCAGTCCCCCTTCACTGCACAGCCAACTGAGCATGGCTCAGATGGACACCTCCGCTGTAGATTACACCAGCAACATGGTCAGCTCAAACCTCCTCTATGGCAGAACGTGGTAGGACCTATACGACACCTATACAACAACTTTTTCATGTTTTTTTCTATATGTTTAACCTGCTGGATGATGAGCCCAATATATCATGTTGATATACGACAGTGAAACAAATGGGGGGGGG
>OMKQ01045653.1:0-15064 GCA_900302335.1 Phycis phycis
GGTGGAAGTTGGCTGCCGAGGCTTTGTGGCAAAGTCTGCTTTTGCACTCCTAACGGAGTTGGGCATACGCGGACGGCGCATGAAGCTGGCGACAAAGAGCATGTCGCAAGCAACGGAGAGCGCAAGTGAGTGGCTTTGGCTCAGGAGGAAGCTTGGTAGTTGGGGTTCTGGGCAAGGACAACGGTAAGCTAAGATGATGGCAGGTGCTAAATGGTGAGGTTTAGAGGGAATTGTGCGGTGGTGGCATGGAGGGGTGTGTTTCCAGGACGCTGGATTACACAGTTAAGAGTCTTGAGGTGTCGTGGGCCTAACTTAACGAAACACCGGTGAAGGAAGGTGCCCACTTGATAACCCCAATGATGTGCCGCATACTGTTTTTGGCTAGGCTAGGTAATGGGTGAATGGTGCCACCTGAGGAATAACTCTGTAGATTTATGATGGCGTAGCCTGATGTCTGCTATGGTGTTGCACCTAATGGTGGTTATGTCACTCGTGTGTTGTATGCTTGGTTTTATCTGAGCTGGCCTTCTATGTGTGTTTACCTTGGATGATGGCACAAGGGATAGTAACATCTTGTCCTGTGTATTAATGAATGAAAGTATTACCAAGTCAAAGATTGTTAATTTCTGATGTGGGCCGATTAATAATCAGCTATCGGTCGACCTCTAATCAAAACAATGCAGACTGCAGGTAACCTGGTTAAGTTCCAGGTTTGGTGAAGGGTGAATGTTTGGGAACATGCACGTTCCTTCATGCATGTTTTTGTGTCACTTCCTTCCCTCCTTCCTTCTCTATGACAAGCATTTGTGTGTATGAATGTGTGTCTTCTTTCCGAATCTAAGTGTGCTTGCTCTTGTGGTTCAGTGGTCCACTTGGCCAACCTTCCCTCAATCATAAAGTTATGCTGTTTTCTATCTACGGTTCTCAGCCCAGCAAACACAGATAGACCTGGACGAGATCAAATCAGGCCCAGAATATCGCCCTATTTCAACCGGATACATTTACAAGATAAATCCTTTCTAAGATATATCCTAGAAAAAAAGATTTCAATATTGAAATCCAGGTCAAATCCCATGTTTTTCATTCTGGTCTGACTAGCACTGTCATGAACATTGGAAACATGATTTGCACTGATTCAAAAGTTTTATTGGAAGATTTCTTGAATGTGTAAAAAAAATTAACATCCTTAAATTTGAAGTTTTGAAAAAAGTGGGCGGGTTCTGCCTACGACAAGCACAATTGTTTTGTAAAACACGGTAAAGCATCAGAGCACTTTCAAGTAAGTACCGCTACCTTATCTTCATTAAATAAACATGTGAATCATGCGAAAACTCAACTAGCAAATACATACATCTATTTTCCAAAGGACTTGGACATTTCTGGTTTCACCACCCTTGCTAGAGTAGACATACCCAACAAACAAGCTATAAAGCTCAGATAGAGAATAGAATAAAACCTAGTCTAGTGGAATTAGATCTCTGAATGAGATATTGGATTCAGCTCCCTTAGGTCTAGCCTCTAAATAGGGAGTTTGTTAATCAGTGAATGAGTTCCGAAGTAGGGGGAAAGCAAGAGTAATATTGTTTTTATAGAGAACTCTTTGATCACACAACAGGGAGGGACTTAGAAGAGCAGTGAGTTCCTCTGCAGCCGTGAGCCCACCTTCTTGAAGAGCGCTTTGAGTTTGCACACCTTGCAGTGCTTCACCTTCACCTTCTGCTCCACCTTCTTCTCCTCCTGTGGGCCGTCGCCCCCCTGCCCTTCCAGGCCCAGCCAGGGTGCCCAGGCCCCCCCGTGGAGCTGGGGGTCGGCCATGGGGTCGTCAGGGGGGTTCCTGGGCTCAACAGCCGTCTGGTTGTATTCCCCCAGCCTGGCCAGCAGGTGCTTCACCACCTCTGGCCTGGCCTCAGCCAGGTCGGCCCTCTCGTACGGGTCAGAGGTCATGTTGAACAGCCAGATTAACTTCCTCTGCTGGTCCCGGCGCTTCTCCAGCCCCTGCCACCGCTCCAGGGCCGCCGGCATGCGAGTCCTCTGTGGTGGGATCCAGTCGCCGTCGCCCACGTTGCCCGTCAGCAGCTTCCATTCTCCCACACGGATGGCAGCCCGCACGGCCGTGTCCCAGACCCCGAAACTGTGCAGCATCATCGGGGCCCTTTCCCCTGCCGCCCCAGGCCTCTTGGACACAGGGTCAATGTTGAAGAGAATTTCCGTGCGGGGGCTAGGCAGCCCCTCGTTGATTGCTGCCCAGACATCATGGCCATCTAAACGCCAGCCAGGGTGGCGGGAGACCCCAGCCAGACCCAGCAAGGTGGGATACCAGTCGGAGACGTGGATCAGAGCTCTGCTCACCGCGCCCTTTCGCTTCAGGAGAACGCTGTGGACAAAGCCCACTGCGTGGACCCCTCCTTCCCAGTAGGACCCCTTGCCGCCCCTCAGGGGCCAGTTGCTGCCTCCAGACAGAGGCTGGCCTCCGTTATCTGAGGAGTAGACCAGCACTGTGTTCTGATAAAGCCCTGTGCTACGCAGCTCCTGGACCACCTCTCCCAGGCCCTGGTCTAAGCAGCTCAGCATAGCCGCGTAATGACGCCGTGCAGAGTTCTCCACACTATGGTAGGCATGCAGGAAGCGCTCTGGAACCTGCAGGGGCGTGTGTATGGCCTGAAGTGACAAGTAAAGAAAGAGTGGCTTGCTGGGGTCATGACTTCTCAGGATCTCCTTTACTCTGCATAGAGAGAGAGAGAGCGTTAGTTAGTTAGTTAGTTGGTGAAATTTGATACGATGAAAGCAGGTTGTGGCTGCGTGAAAAAGATTTAAATGGAAAACCTCAATAAAGGTGAATATTTTATTACAATGTTAATACCATTGAATGATTATATATGTGATGTGCAAACGGTTTGAAATTCAAGACCCGAATTATGCCCCACACGTACGCGTATATAAACCATGACAGAATTACCCATGCAAGGGAACAACCAGCTTTGTTGGGAGCAGCTAATGTCTGGTGCCCTCATCAGGGACAACGTATCCCCACCTTAGTCAGGTGGTGTCTAAAGTAAACCACCACCCTGAAAACCACCACCCCTGTCCTACCTCCAGAGCTACGCTGCACTGCACACACGTTGAAGGATCAGCTCATCTTATTTATGAACAAATGCTTTGCTCTGATCAGTAAATGAGGTGTATTTGGTACATCTTAGTATATTTCAAGGATTTTAGGTCATTGGTTTATATATAGACTTTTGACATTGGAATGTATGTCTTATTGTATTTATTGTGTTCGGAAAATGTTTTATTACCATTTATATCTTATTAAATGTTATTGACTTCAAATGTTGAACATTTTGAAATGCTGACACTATGAACATCAAGGGGGCTAAAAGCATCCAAAACAAATAGACAGCTACAGCTCCACCGCGCCCTTTACTTATGGTCCGGCTCACCGCTGGACATAAAGCATAGTGGAGTAGTTCCCTGCCATCTCCCAGGCAGGCCGCTCTCCATCATGCAGGTCGAAGCCGCACGCTTCTGCCCCGCCATCGCAACTTTGGTAGGAGAAGTGGTCACTGCTGCCCGTCCACGTGCCCAGGAAGCTATGGAAGCCCCGGCGGGTGGGCAGGCAGCCCCGGTGGCTGAAGCCCAGGTGCCACTTCCCCACCATGTGGGTGATGTAGCCGGCCTCGCCCAGCCGCTCGGGCAGGGTGGGGTCGTCCAGAGGCAGGCAGAGGGGCTGGCGGGGCCGGATGATGGAATGCTGGAGGCCTGTGTGTATCTGATAACTGTGTCCAGGCACGCATGGGTGGAGGATGAGAAGGGGACAAACATGAGGGGAAGTTGAAATGAGGAATCAAGGAATGCTGTTGTTCAATTAACTTAACATGGCGCTTCAGTGTGTACGTTTTGATTTCAACACTAAATCTAATTTTCGTTGATGTATATCGAATGGGATGTGTGATACAAATACAAAACAAGCTCAGTCCCTGAGTCCCTGCCTCGTTGTTTAAACATACTGACCCTAAAAGACACACTGAAATAATCACAAAATTCACAAATTGTGTGCCTTGATGTCTGTTTGGGACACCTATAAGACATTAGGATGTAGCTCCTCTAATGGCCTTTAGAATGTCTGTCGGACTCACCACCAATTCAATGGAACTCTTGTAATACAGAGACAATAAATATTTTCTCAGGCCGGTTAGGATTTCCGCAGCTAGTATGACCCAGGAGGAGGAACACTCACCGGCCGGTCATCAGCTGGCTGCGAGACGGCGAGCAGATGGGCTGAACGTAGTAGTTCTCCAGCCTCACTCCGTCCCCCGCCAGCTGGTCTAGCACTGGCGTGCGGATCTCCGAGCCGTGGTAGCCAACGTCCCCATAGCCCTGGTCGTCCACCATGATGAAAACAAGGTGTGGTGGTGTGGGTCGGCCAGCCTGGTCCTCCAGGGACTGAGTGAAGCCAGAGAAGCTACCCAGCAAGGTCACCCCTAGCAGGGGGACCAGGAAGGAGCACGAGGCCCCACTCATCTTCACCACCATCCACACTCACCTGATTAACTGCTGGCTATCTATGGTAATTCTCACCAAGGGGATTGAGTTGCAGCTTGCGCCTTGCTACTTAGAAGAAAATCAGTGCAATCAGGGTGCCAATCCAAACATTTTATTAGTCCGTTGAGGTCCAACTATGCAAAAGGATCTTCCTTTACCTCTTGTGCAAGCTGGTGTTTTTCTAGCGTTGCACTGTGTGCAATATGAATATATCTGAACTGGACAAGAAACTAGTGGTGTGTGCGTGTCTCTGTGTGTACTTCACGGTAACTTATCACATTCCTCCTTCTTTACAGGCGCCTCAGAGGACGTCTGGGCATGCACTTGCACTTACACACATACAGACACACAGGTCAGTCTGTCCTTTCAATTTATTTTCCAGCTTACAGTGAACACTTGGGAGAAACAACTCCTGATCAGAACCCTCTCTGTAACTACAGAAAACAGGTCTGTGTTTCCGGCAGCTGCTTTTTCCAACTTGTTTTGAGGCTTTTATTATCTGTAGTAACTGGGACCTGAAAACACAAAGCATGGATAAAACAGCAGGGGTCTTGTTCATGTCATAAGGAGTATTGAGCTCCTGGATCTTTCATTTCTGAGAACAATGAGAGTAAACAGAAGATCCAATAGCACCATGTCCATTCAAGCCACTAAATTAAAGTTTGTAGAGCAAACAGCATCAACTCATTTTCAAATGGCATATGATATAAATGTATCATGTGTGAGTTACCTGCATCGATAATCTTACAGTACAGGATTTCTTATTCACTTATATTATAGAGGAATAAAAAGGCAGGTGTCCAGATTGTATTGTCCTGTTTATTGTACAGCTGTAGTATTCTGCTCTTCTAAGTATTCTGCTCCTCTTAAAGCAAGTGAAAAAAAAACGTATTTCTTTCCATTCTTTCTATGATTAGCATTGAGCACAATCACCAAGACAATTCCTTTACTTGGAAAATCAGATCAATCTATGAGTTAGTTTGAATCTGGCCCCCATGTATACCACTCTGTCCTTCCTTGTGAAACAAGGACACATTACGGTTGATGCAGAAACAATGTGAAGGCCATCTGGGCAACATCCATCCTCTCCGAAATATCCAGATTTTTTCTTTATTTCATCAGGTTGCAAATATACAAAAATGGCCTGATAAAAGCATACTTTAACGCTACATGGTGTGTCTACTAGCCCAGGAGGTCTACTCATATCTAATGAGTGAAGCCAGGAAAAGTTCGGATCTCCGGGAATGTTGAGTGTGGTTACACAGTTTAGTTATTGGTGTTCTGTGTATAATAAATGTTACTTTGTGGAACTCGCAACTTAGTAGTCAATTAACAATTTAGACAGTCTGCCTGAGAGCATTGCTACATACTACATTTAAAAAAAAAAAAAAACACTAAACAACACATTCACATGATGCTGCATTGTTTGCAGATGAATACACTTTAACACACAAGCATTTGTTTGGTGATCAGCATACATACGTTCTATATCTACAAACTTTCATCCCATGTGGTGTCAATGGAGGGTCATTGGAAAAGGCAATGCTCAGAAATGAAAGATAGAACTAGATAATCGAGTCTGCGGCAGGGAAAAGCTAATGTGTTGGCAGCCCCAGCATTCCATGTGCTAGAGCTAATGCATGTACATCCGAAGAAGAGTCAGGTTATGCACTGTTTATCTCTGAGGGATTTGTATCTCTGTGGGATAGCGGTCAGAGGGTTGCAGATGGGCTCTTACGTGATTCAGGTGCTTTTAAAATATTTGTACTGTATGTCCATCGCTTTTCTTCCCAGTCCGATACAGGGAGTTGTGTGCCATTTTTCACAAGATGATTGACTAATTGGTTCACAAGATTTATCTATCATCTGAGTAAGTGCAGGGGCAGTGGATGTTGGTGCCAGCCACAGTGAACAGTGTCCAGCCTGGAGGGCTGTGCAGCGAGACCTGGGAAGAGTAAGTTGAGTGAGTCCAGGCAGTGTTTGACTCTATAATATGGGCATATTTAACCAAAGCTGCATTTACTTACTTGGGAAATGTTGTGGGGCAAGGTAAAGTATGACTCATTAATGTGATCATTCTAGCCATTAAAGTGTAGTGTCTGGTCAGCCGTTATTGTAAGGAATGTGAGTTTACAGTTTCACAGGGTCAGAGGTTAAAAGAAGTCAGTTGTTGTGACAATAGCTTTGGGCACAGGAGGTGCCTGACTGTTTAGATGCTAATCTAAGAAGTAGTATTTAAACTGCATCAGGACAAGGCTGGCAGAGTGTTCTCAGTATTTGGCCACAGAGACTCTCTCAAGATTTGGACCTTTTTGACACTGTTCTACTTTGTAATAAACCCTTTTAATATACAAGTGGGACGTGTCAGCGGTGGTTTCTCCTTTTCCTCAACACATCAAGATACTACAAAAGCCAACCCAAATCCATCAACCAAGAAAGGACCTATACATTTCCTGGGACTTGTTGGTTCCACCGAATGTTTTTGGAACCATTTTTCTACTATTGACGCACCAATAACTGACTGAGGCAAAGTACATTTGGTCTCCTGGTTGTCAGAAAGCCTTTGATCAGGTGATCTCATTGTTCTGCTCCAGTGCTTGCTGCTCCGTGCTTCACAGTACCTTCCAAGTTGCTGGTTGATGCCAGTGACCTTGTAGCTGGTCTTGTTGCTGACGACGCAGGGCTTAAACAACCAGTGAGTTTCCCCTTCTCACTGGTTGTTTCCCCTTCTTTGTCCAATCTAAGAGCCGGGTTGTGACAACAGTGAAACTCATTCAGGCGACAAACTTGACCCTGACAGCACTCTGTTATCACCAGGCGGCAACTACGACTGCCTGTTTGTGAGGTTCCGACACAATAACTACTCTGTTACCTAAAGGGGAAATCAATGCTGCAGTCCATTTCCTACATTAGGGCTGAGAGATAGAGAGAGATAGCGAGAGCGCAAAGGGGAGAGAGATGGTATCACCCAACTTTTCACAGGCTTTTCATACCAGAGAGAGAGAGAGAGAGAAGATGGTGGAAGAGAGAGAACGAAGGAGGAGGCTACAAAGGCCAGGAGATGGACAGTGTGCACAACAGTTATAAACCACGGATGGCAGAGGGTTTGTTTATGGGGAAAAGATGTGCAGCGAGACACAATAAAGGTATGTGTGACAAATAGATTGAGAGAGAGAGGGTGATATGTGATGAAGGGGTAGGAGATAAGCAAATTAGCTTAGCTTTGTATTGCCTTTCTTTTACGAAAAGGTGAGGGGGATGGATGAAATATTTTTAAGGCCACCGCTAACATATTCATATAAATAAGAGTTTATTATGTCACATTCAAATAAAACAAATTCCCCTCACAATTCTCTATAGCCTTCACAGAAGGGTTAGTCAATAAACAAATCTCAGCTATGAGTAGGGAGCATTCCTAGGGTTCCTAGGGTTAGGGTTTAGGGTTAGGTTAGGGTAGGGTTAGGGGTTATGGTTAAAGGGTTAGGTTAGGGTTAGGGGTTAGGGTTAAAGGCTTAGGTTAGGTTAGGGTTGGGTTTAGGGTTAGGCTTAGGTTAGGGTAGGGTTAGAGGTTCGTGTTAGGTTAGGGTTTAGGGTTAGGGTTAGGTTAGGTTTTTTGTTAAGGGAATCTAATGTCTACTCAATAGTTGGTTGTGAGTATCAATTCTGTGCATGTCTATCAACATGTGTGTGGTAAAGACGATGTGGTCTGAGTTTGTTTGATCATATTGTCTTCTGTTACTACTGCATATAATGTGCTGTGCCATCATTGGCCAGAGATGCAGTGATACTAGTTTCTTGAAATTGAAAATTAAGGAGGGCCGGATGTGCAGTTAATACATTTCAACCAAGACCTGTTATTCTGCATGCATTATTTCTTTCAATGAATCACTTCACCTCAAATGATAAATTCAGACAAAGGGACATTACACCTTTAAGAATTAACTTTTACTTTTAAGTAATCTTTTTATCACAGTCCATGTCTTTGTCTCATCCACAGTTTTCGGGTCATAATGGGCTATAAAGTGGTGCGAACCCATGTCCCACACTTGCACCGCATAGTACATAGATATTGCATCTAGGACAGATGAAACTTCTTAAGAAAGCTCACAATAGTTGAAGAAAATAACCTATTTGCTATTTATATGCTCACACCAGTCTCCTCTCTAGCAGAGTGATCCCCAAATACAGTTTCACAGAGCCTTTTAGCAGTTTCACCCCCTTGTCCTTACATCAAAGGAGTGAGATGTTTTTGTGAAGGTTACCAATATGCACAAAATCTGTTAGTTTGTGGTCAGCAGTTAGGACCGGCAGTTATGGCCGGCAGTTGTGACCTTAGTTCCTGAGCCTACCCAGCACAGAACTACACAACATCATGAGGAAATATTCAAATATGGAAAAACCCATGGCATAAGGATTTGCAACCATATATAGGGTATTCTCCCATCTGTCAGCAAGTTTTCACACACATCTTTGACTTTACATATTTCTTAACCGTTGTATGGTGTTCGGGTCTGTGGGACCTGTTTTAATTTATTTTTTCAAATAAACATGTATTGAGTATTTTAACATAAAATTGTTTGATTGTGTTGAATTAAAAACCCCAAAATGCACGGGTGCACCAGACCCACCAACACTGGCTGAATAACAAACATATGAACACCACACAAGGGTTAACATCAGCCTCCATTCCTTGCCATAACATCTGTCTGGTCAACCATAGCATCTGTTGCTGACCACTGGCTTATAATGAGGTAGGCACAACAAATTGGGAGGACCTCTTGGATACCAGACACTCGATAAGTCACATGATGACAAGGGCTGTGACAACCAGCGACTTTGTGACATTGCAAGCCAACCACACTACTACAACAACCCCAACCCAACTGATGGAAAAAGTGCAACCTCATGACGCTTTCCTGGGATCCACATTGCAAGCACTGGTGTCACACCAGCCATGGGTTCCCAACGTTGCACCAGCAGAGGTGGCACGGCCGTTGCCGCTCTCCAACACCAGCATTAGGGGACATGTCAAGCTGCCGATTCCTACATTATCCAAGTAAATATGGCTGCCCAACTCAAAAGATGGACAGACGAGGAAACAGCTGTTCACCTTGCCCTGGCAGTGGAGGGAAAGGCCCTACAGGCTCTGTCCGACCTCTGCTCTAAAGCCAGAAAGAGGAAAGAGGGTAAGAACTTGAGGGAATATGCTGTAGACCTACAATTCCTCACAGTGCGGGTACCTTTTGATCTTAGCTCGCATTCACCGGGAACTCACGCTGCAGGCTTTCACCCAGGGGCTCCACTGACTGACACAGACAGCTCCCCACCAACAGGCTGGTCACCTACCACCACCAAAGAGATGAAGAGGAGGGGGTCTCCAGTGGGTGACAGTGGCGAGCTCAAAACTAAGCCACGGGTTTTGCCTGGCAGACAGCCCAGTTTTGTATAGTTGGCCTTGACCTGCTCACTCACTACACACACTGTAGTTGAAGACTACAATGAACATGCTAGGGGCCACCCTCTGCCTGGGATCCAGGGTGGTAGAACTCAAGCGTTGCAGCATTGGAAAGGTTACTATTTGCCAAGCTGGCCTTCGCCCATCACCGGAGAAAGTGCCTGGTCCATGTCATCAGTGGTGAGGGGGTGGCCACGGTAAGAGGTTGGCCAGTCCCTCTTAACATTGCAGAGCTGTGGAGCTTCTTGGGCCTGGTGTCCTATTATGTTCTTTTACATCAGATTTCAGCACCAGACCTATGCTTGAAATTGCACTGATTTCCATTCCCCCATCCCACCTTTATTCTGAGAACCCACCCCAGCATCCATTGCTTTATTTGCTCCCAGGTATGACACAATGCTTTCACCAATAGAGTGTCCAACCCATTCAAAAACAGTAACTCAATTGAAACTTCCCTGAAGGTGACACTGGCTGAGAAGTATCAGCTTGAGATTCAAACTCACTAGTGGTGTGTGCCTGTTGTGTAGTAGAACTTGGCAAAGGTAATGGTCTGGATTGTGGCAGCACAGACAATAAAAAAAACAACCAACCAGAAAAATGCTCAATGAAGCATCAATGGCAGTATTCTACTACCACCAAGTGGTCAAAACCACTTGGTGGTACCAAACAAATATAAAACTTTTATTTATTGACATCACTGTACAAAACAACTATTTCGTCAACTATTTTGTTTGGAGTATATCTAATAAGATACTGCTTTACAAGCGCCTTATGTAGCCTAGAAGGCATACATTTTAGCATGGACAGTCTGTCTGCTTGTGCGGTAGTCTCCTCACAAGTGCCTGATTATTTAAAATATGCCACAGTTCAACCACTTCTCAAGACAATCTCTTGAATCATCAGTTTTAAATAACTTCCACCAAATATATAAACTTGCCTCTCGCAGTTCAGTTCATTGATCATATGAATAGCAGAGGGCTATTTATTTCAGTCAGGCTTCATGGTGGGTCATAACATTGAGAAGGCACTTCTTAAGAGTTCATCATGTGCCACAAATGCCACATCTATTTTATTTGCTTTAGATCTTACTGCAGCTTTGAAACAGTTAAACAAGTGATATAATTGAAAGTCTTAAGTATTGTGTTGGCTAATCATGTACAGTCTTAGATTGGTTTTATTCCTATCTTTCCATTAGGAAATTGTCTCAGGAGTGCCTCAAGGCTCAGTACTTGGCCTTATATTATTCTCCATTTGCCGGAGATCCCCTGGCAGGGGACGTCTGTTAGTAATTCCTAGGTCAAGTGTTATAACCAGAGGAGAGAAAGTCTTTGGAATCACAGCCAACAACTCTGGAACGACCTGCCAGAGGTGATCAAGAGGGCTAGCTCTGTTTCATCTTTCAAATCTCCAAAAAACTCCTTTTCCAGGATTGCTTTTCTTCAATCGGTTATTCTTTCCATTTTCAATTGACTTGCTTCATTCTGTTTCAGTCATGCATACCTTTCTTGCCATTATTACTGTATCAATTATGTTTTTATTTATATCTATTCATTTCTAAACCATTTGGTTATGGTTTAAACAATGGTCAATTTGTCAATTGGATGTTGATATATAGAGACTATTAATGATCATTCAGACATTGCACAACTAGTTGTGTTGTTCAAAAATAGTTGTGTCAAGTATATTTGATATTCCTAAATACATACCCTAACATGGTAGACCAACTTTATAAATATATTTCTACCAAGGCCACATACTGTGACGTGAATTTGTATTATTTTCTACTCTACAAATGTTTCTTCATTGTAGACACGTTGTACTGAAATATATAACCTGATACTGAAGAAAAGAAATAAGAAAAGAAAACTAGGCCTGCGAGCAGGCGTGAAAGGTGTTCAGTCCGTGCACCACCGACTCCAGCGACCGTCCGTTTCAAGCGATCCCCAGGGGCACGCCATCACTCCTAGACGCACTATGCCTCCGACAGGGGCAGGTCACACACACACACACGCACACACACACACACACACGCACACACACACACACACACGCACACACACACACACACACACACAATGGTTTAATGGTACCTGCGATATATGTGTGATTTTACGCCCTCTATGGGCGAAGTGGTAAGTGGTAAGTGCAAAGTAATACTTTCATTGATGCAGTGACGTCATGGAATGCAATATCGATAGCAAATTTGAAGTGCGTGATGTGCGTGGCAAGTTTTAAGTGCCTGGACCCTTCTGATTCCATGAGGTCACGGTGTGTACAGGTACTGTAATTGACACTGTGACGTCATATAATCCGATATCAACACCACATTTAGTGCACAAAGGTAAGGGACGCGGCCTTCATTTGCTTCGCAAGTTTGAAGTTCCTGCTACCTTCCGAAGCGGATTTGTGGTTCAGTGAATAATGTTCGCTAAAAAGCATATTTAGAATTTTCAATTTTTAAATGTCAGATTAGACACGTCGATACATGATGCATAACCAAACTCTATCATTTGGGCCAGTGGTTATGTAGAAGAAGGTTTCTGAAGATTTCTTGAAACTTTCACTGTCCAGAGAAATCTATCCAGACGGACATTATGGGTCCAATAGGCACAATTGTTCACCATGTGAAATAAGGGCTATATGAAGTTTCAGATTTTTTTTTTATCAATCAGAGTGGTGGGGCTGATCGTTTAACTCGTTTAACTTTGACCTCCATTTGACCGCGCCACCTATAGGCGAAATCAACCCAATTTTTGGAGACCTGCGGACCAGGAATATGAATATATTGACCAAGATATGGGCATACCAAACCATAATAACAACAACAATAATAATAATAATAATAATAATAATAATAATAATAATAATAATAATAATAATAATAATAATTCCTAAATCTCAAAGAAACAATAGGTATCCACAGATACCAAATAGGCTACATTTACAGTTATGGAATTTAGCAGACGGTTTTGTCCAAAGGGACTCACAATAAGTGCATTACATTTAGCAGACGCTTTTGTCCATAGCGACTTAAAAAAAGTACATTTGTGGGGTTTGGCATGTGGACAGTTGGAGGAGGGAATCAAACCGCTAACCCTCTGGATGGTGGACGACCTGCTCTACCCACTGAGCTAAGCCATGGTGTGTACTTATTGTAGATAAGATGTGTACAATAAGTACATAATGTGTATGTATGTATGTACACGTACATACCCAGATTTGGCACTGATGTGAACGTTTTAATACGTCGTCCATGGCTATGAACCACATCAGCCATGCATTCAAGTCATGTTGGTAAACGTAGCAGAAATGTATTGGTCGCGTCATCAGTGTTTTAAATACGTGTCTCAACGCACGTTTTTCATTGGCTTACGCAGTGGTCTAAGCTTCGATAACCATTGTTGCTGGAAGGGCATTTCAATTTATTGTACCGTAAATTTGATACTATTTACAAACGTATTCGGATAATATTTGAATATTATTACGTTATGCCGAATCCGGTAAAAATCTGGAATTTGTATATCCGGTGTTAGAGGTTATCATCACTCCTCACTAGGCCGCCCCACGACTTTCATTCGCCAGCATCCCACATATTGAAAGTAAGAACGTTTGTCTAAAGCATTCATGTGTTTTTCATTCCAAGTCGCGTGTTAGTCATCATTAGTAACTGCCATTCACTATTGAAAGTAAAATTGGTCATGGTTGTTGCATGATGATTGTTGCGTTTACACGGATGCTGCTTGTCTTCAATACATCGTCAATCATTTCCTTTGGCTGTTGAGGGCGAACTTTTACTGTCTTTGATATCTGGGATGACCATGGTATCAGTCCTGTTTGTTACAGTGACTTAAGGTTATCACAGTCCTTGCTAATGTAGCAGTGTGCCCAATCCATCATTCATTCATTTCCTGAGTCTTGTAAAGTCTTAAAACTTTATATTCGTTGTTGTATTTCTATAGCTTACAGTTTGGCTATTGCGTGTACCAATACAATGATTCATTGCTTGTTTCTGATGAACGTAAACTAAAATGAAAAACATCGATGTGTGAAGTGGAACGAAGGAAAAACCTAAATAGGCCTACACAAGAAGATGGGTCAGTATGACGTGGTCGTGTCCGAGAATGGAGGCTGGCTCGAGTAGCACAAAGTACAACATAGCTCGGATACAGCAGTAGAGTTAGGAACATAACCTTGCCTGCGCCCAGGTTCAAAGGTAAAGGTGCTTCACGTCTTATCGATCAGTTCACCTCCAACCAAGAGGTGGTGGATACAGGCGTCTTCCGTTTTAAAGTGTTCGTAGTGAGTTCACCCGGTACAAAATAAGAGAAAACATTTATGCTTTGCGAGTGACCGTCTGGATTTTACACCAAGGAACATTCTTCTGAACAATGTGCCGTTTATGAGCGTGAATTACTGTATTCAGCATCTGGAATATTACCTGCGATTATTGGATTAGCGTTGCTATTTGACTTGTTTTACTCAGTTGGAAAGTTATGGCACTTTACGTGGGAGGTGAGTGATATTGACAAGCGCAAGAGTTGGTCGATTTAAAAATGATTATAACGTTAAACTTACCGTCATGCTTGTTACCTGTACTTTGTCACCGTTTTATCACATGCTACATCCTATATGGACCTACTGATAAGATCCTGCCAATATTGATGCTGTCAGTTACACTAGATGTTTAGAAATGTCGACTTTGGACCAACTTAACGTAGAGTATCTGGGTTTTAACAAGTGGGTTGCTAAACAAACAGTTGGCAGTTGGCAGTGCCTATGGCAGTCCAAATAGCTTTTAAAATATTTACGTATTTCGTGACCGCCTGTGAAGCGAATATATTGAAGCATTGCATATCTTCACCAACCTACCAACAACTGTCAATCTCTTATGTAGTATGTATTTGAAGACGACAGCCTCCTCTCCCATTACACCGTTTAATGTAACCGGGTTCAACATTAACGAGGCAGGCTCCTCGTACTTGTTTATTCCAATGGAACACCCCCCCCCCCCCCCCCCCAAAAAAAAAAAACAACCCCCCTCCCCCCCCCCCTCTCTTTTTTTGTTTT
>OMKQ01045723.1:0-11076 GCA_900302335.1 Phycis phycis
GTGTGTGTGTGTGGGGACAGAGCAGTATGTTAGCGATGATGCTCTGCCGGTAATACGCGGGCGTTGCTGTGTTTCATGAGCGGGTCGTCCATCACGCTGACGCGGCCTTATCTTTATATTTATGTTATCTTTATATGCTTTTAGTAGTTCTGGTTGAATATGATAGACGAGTGCAAACTTCACCCGAGGACATGAATGCAGACCTTCACTTTGAGCCGAACTGCAGTGCATGGATAAGTGGGAGGAGATGGTAGCTGCCACGGGCTCAACTGGACGGGTTTTTAGCTTTTTATCAGCGCCGCGGTGTAATGCTACACCAATTAGCATACTTCTGTCTAAGCGGAGCTGAAATGCACTCCTTTACCTACCTACCTGCGATGACAATACATTTGGAAGATTCAATATTATTCCGCTCTAGCTAGCTCGGCTGAAACCCTCGCCGGCTGTCTGAAACGGGCTCCACTGTGAATACAACCCCAGGCTACCTGTTTTAGCACTGCAGCGATCGCGTTCCGCCCAGGATTACAGTGGAGCTCGGCACACTGAGGACCTGTTTGTGTGCAAACAGGTTTTTTTTAAGGGCTTTTCAATCTGCAGGTTTTAACTGTCTAAATGTAAAAAAAATCCAAACCATCGTCTACACGCTCCCCTCAAGAAGGATCTGGGACGGCTTCATCCCTGGGTTACAGGCTTACAGACGTTAGCCCTCCAGCTACAGCTAGCCTAGCGGTCTTTTCATCTCATCATTCTATCCAGGCGGCGATGGAACGCGGTGAAACCAGGGAACAGAGCTCACCTCCTCCTAGCCTCACACAGCGTGTCCCATTGATGCACAGTTCATGATTAAAATACCTGCTTCTGAGCTGTTGAGTATCTAACATGTTTGTGTGCGTGTGTGTGTGTGTCTCTATAGGTATTATATACAGTATGTATGTATTTGTGTGTGTGTGCATGTGTCTGTGTAGGCGTTTCCATGTCTATGCTGGTGTATTTGTGTTTGTGTGCGTGTGCATTGTGTGTCTGTGTACGTGGGTGTATTCATGTGTGTGTGTGTGTGTGTGTGTGTGTGCGTGTATTATGGCAGACGTGCATCTCACAGCACTGCAGTTCATGAAACATCCCGTCACAGGTAACATCCTACAAAGGAAGTCTAAAGAAAATAAACACAATGAAAGGAATAAGCCAGTCCCTGTGATGGTCATCTGAAACGCAGACGTCTGAGGGGCTCTCGAGATGTGCATGTAATGCAGAGGGAGAGCCCCCACACCCCCCGCTGCACACTCACATGGTCATGAAATATTCCACAGACATTCAAGTGACGTTCCGTGTTCACCCAGAGACGTGGCCCAGCACATGTTATAAAACTCCAGAATGCAATCACTGTTTCATGCTCACAACACACCACACTACACGCATGCATGCATGCACACACACACACACACACACACACACACACACACACTACATGCATGCATGGACACACACGCACACACACACTACACGCATTCATGCACACACACACACACACTCTCTCGCGCACACACACAGAACCACGAACATACCCATCCACACATCCACACACACTTATGTGTGCATGTGTGTAATACAATCAAGCATAACAATGCCATCTAGTGGCATCACCAGGCATCTATTTTCCAGCCACTCCATGTGGAGCCCTGGGTATCCTTGGTCAGAACCTTCTGGCCCCTCCACTGTAGAGGCTGTGAGCAGAGCATTCCTGTGTTCCTGAACCCTTCATGGTGGTGCTGTAACTGACACTGGAGCTCCACCAGGGAGACCTCGCCCTCATTCCTGCTCTCTTTAAACATGACCCAGATGAGCTTCAGTGATGCTCATCAACACAGATCATTTTCACAGGCTATTTTAACCACCGTGTGCGCAGTCTTGTCTTGCACTTGGTGTGTGCGTGTGCATGTGTGTGTGTGTGTGTGTGTGTGTGTGTGTGTGCGAGGGTGTGTATGAAGGGGGGTGTTCACTTCACACATGGCAACCTGTCTAGTTTTGGTCAACGATGATCATGAATTCATGCACTCGTTCATTATCGTCTGTGATTCCTTTGTCTTCCCAGGTTTTTCAGTGCTTAGAGAGATTCCATTCCTCACAGTTCCAAAGGGGCTGCTGACCCTGAGTTCCATGTTCTGCGCCCTTGGTGACTCACTGATGTTCGATAACACTGGTTTATTCAATAAACAGTCTTAGAGTACAATTCATGGTTCACCTTTCTGAAATAATGAGCACGTCCTTCTGCGATGAAAGTGATCTATAATATATATATGAAATCATGACACTGAAAGAAATCCGTCCAACATGAAATACAGACGCTCTCTCTCTCCGTTCCATCTGTGAGTCCACCTACACCTTCAGCCATCGCGCCAAAAAGGCTCCACTGTCACTACAATGGACATCGTTTTGAGATAACAGGTGGTGTCAAAGCCTTCTTCTGCCAGGCTCCGCCCCGTCAGTTTGCGGAGGTTCTGCTCTGCTCCGAAATCAAGCTGTGCGAAATCAACTTTTGGAGGCGCTGACGGGCCTTTTCCCAGGGCAGGTCATGGCAGGGGGACGTCGGCGGTGAGGTGTGCAGCTGCGTGGAGCTCCATCTGGCCAGCGCTTCGCAATTTGAATCAGGAAAAACTGGAGCTTGCAAAGAAAATTGCAAGTGAAAAATACATTTTGAAAGATTTTGCAGACCTCCCAGAATGTTGTTGTTGAGGGGTTCAGGAGGTCTCAAGCGTCAATGAAGGTGTCAGACCCCCCGAGAGCCCCCTTATTTTGCACCCTCCAGTCTATCCTCTCCTGCTTCCTATTTCCTGACTGACCTTCTGTTTTGTATTCTTCTGTAGGAGGCTGTCGAGTGAGCCCAGAGAGGAGAGACTGAGGCTAACGGAGAAGTCTTAAACTAACACTGTGGGAGCCAATGATTAGAACATACGATCTACGTAGGATCACAGAAAAGGGCTTAATATAAATCTCAACTCAACACAAGCTCATTTTAAGCATTCACACTTCAACATTGTGAACGTATCTGCTCACACATTTTTTGGAACAAACCAAAAAAATGGCGTCATGTTCAAAAACACGTCAAGACACCCCATCTGGAATCCCAGCTCGTGTTCCATCAATCGGACGGGCAGCGCACAACCGGAGCAGGGGTCACGTGGCTGCTGGCGGCTCCGGCGTCTGAGTGTGGCTGTGCGGGTGTGGTGGGATGGAGCGGCGGTTATGGATGGGTCAAACACTCCACTCTGACAAGCCGTCCATCTTCCACTGGAAGTGAGCGTCTGGAGACACTGAGGAAGCCCGGTCAATAGCAGCAGTAAGACGCTGGTTTGTATACCACGGGTTGTGTTTTAGACCAGGCCCAGAGCGTAGGCGTCATGCTGATTTTTTAATTCAAATTGGATTACCTTTAACTAGCATTTTATTAGTGTTTCTCTTTGAATGTCACAATCCTATCAGCACCGAAAGGTTAATTGCAATTAGAAACTCACAGCACCATTGTCTATGGTTTCTTGAACGCTGCTTGTGGGTTGTAGAATTCATTTTGCCTTTCAGCAGAGTGTTAACTTGCTGTCCTGGTAGATACCTCCGCAGTTGACCAGCACAACTAGATGGTACTATCTGGTAAATTAGCTACTGCAGTAGAACCTAACGTGTGCTCCTTTATCTTTCTTCTCTTCCGTACACCAATGCGTATCGGTGGATCCAGAATGGCCAGGTTGACCGAGGCTGACCGAGAGTTGTTCATATTCAGGCCGGTATCGGCTGCGAAATGTTTCTTTTTATCAGTACATTCTCATGCAGCTGCCCTTTACCGGCTCCAGGATGAGGGGGTGTTGTGTCAAACAGCGGCCCGGGCAGCCCTTTGGGTCTGTGACTGTGGCGGACGGTTAGCAAATCAGGCCTGGCTTCTTGATGCACTATGAATGGTGCGCCCACTCTCAGTCAAATACAAGCATGCGCTCAGTTATCAGTTTTGTGAAAACAAAGAAGAGGAAAGTAGATCTATTTACTGATGAATGGTGCTGGGCATTAGCTGAACGGCATATTCAGCAACATAACTAGCTTAATATACCTAGCTTAAATAGCATAATACATAACACTATTTGTTAATATTTGTTACACTACGTCATAGACTAAGTCGCCATGCAGAACATATCTTTCTGAAGTCACATACAGAAAAAAGTGGGCAGTCAGTGGGGAATAGTCTGCTTGGTGACCTCCATTGTTTGAATCATCGATCTGCAGGATGCCTGCGAAGCATCTCAGATACTCTAAAACATGAACCGCTCTGCCCTCGCTGTGAACCTTCGTATAGTTTAACACGCAGTTTAAACTCCTTCCTTTAATCATCACGCTTGGCGAAGATCGACTGGTTTTACAGATGAGCAAAATTTCGTACGTTATGTGAAATTCTAAACATTATTCACAATAACAATATGCATGTATTGATATGCCGCATCAATGACTTGGAATACAGAATGAAAATGCCAATATTATAATATTATGAATTAAGGATTTTGATTATTAGCCATAACGTAACTAACCATCCAAGGTAGACTTAGGAGCTATGAGACATGAAACGATGGCATATGCTCCAGTAGAAGCCACAAGCCTGTATGATATCAACCTTGTTTTAAAGTTTTATTATATCGACCAGTCCTGTGAACACATGCAGTTCCTTTTTGCGTTATGAGAAGAAAGAACGAGCAGTTACAGCACATCACAGAAATCCTGTTTTATAAAAAAAAAATACCACTGATATCGAAACAAGAATCCGCGATTAAACGACTTGCTAAGCCTTGTACTTTCTAATGACAACAAAGGAACGCTGTGATCCAGCTGATCAGCACGGACCTCACGGCCACCTCACTGCCGGGGAACAATCGGACTTCAGCACACAGGTTGGGACTGTTTTGTTCGGCTTGTAGAATGTCAAGCGTTTATGCATCAGCATATTAAGGACATGCAATTACATCCCGCTAGCGCAATCATGTCATTCTTGTGCAACAAAGCTAGCAATTAGAGCACTTTGTGGGGACTCTCCGGGCTGCAGTCGATTCCATGTGCAATTAAAAATCGATTTGTCACGTGAAATGTACTTTGTACACTTGCCAGATGTGACAGGAAGACAACACAGGGCCATAGTAGGAGAAGTGTTGAAGTGAATTTCCCAGTGGAAGTGACAATTATTTCACATAATCTGTGAAATGCAGTTCATGTTGAGATTGGCGGTTGCAGTCTTCTGGCAAGCCAACCCTTTTTCCGCGCAAACTCAAACCCATGCACTTTAGGGTGCAGTTTTTTATCTTAAATATTTTTTACAAAAGAGCTTATTATTAATGAATCCAACTATGAGCCGCGCAGTGTGAAACAAAAAGGCAGCTTCGTTATCTGTAGCGGGATCCTACTTTGAATGACTAATAGCCATGTTACCGCCACACCCCCTGGGTTATTATGCTAGCAGTGTACATACACCAGCGCGCAGCATCAACAGGAGCAGCTGCAGCTCGGCTCCGTTGAGATCGCAGGGACCCCATGCAGGGCAAACACACTAGCACCAAATCACCCTGAACAGTCCCCCCCCACGTCTCTCCTCTCTCTGGGATCTGTTGCAGTCTATGCCTGCAGGTTCACACGGTGAAATGTCTTGTTGTTAGCGCGACGGTGAGCAGGGGAAGCTGTATTAGCACGTTTGAATAACTGTTACTGCGCTGTTCTCCGTCTTCTGTATGCTGTTCCGCTGGCTAGCGTTTGACACATTGGCAGTAATCAATGGCTAGATAAAATATAACTCAAATGTCTGATTCAGGAATTTTGTACTTTTATTAAATTTTAATCATTTAAATTGTGTTTATGGTTCCTGTTGGGTCATTTTCCTTGTGAAACACGTCATCTTGCGGTTTTGCAAGATGTTTTTTTCATTTATTTATATTCACTTTATGATAAAGAACGATCTTCCACGGTCAACCCCGCCCCTCCCCGAGAGACACCTGCGTCTCGTCCGATCCCCGGATTCAGCTGAGGATTCGTTGAACGCTTGCCAGGAAGTCAAATGTTTTCCGGAGAGGGCTGGGGTGCCGACCCCTCCCACGCCGCGGCCCCGGTGCCGTGTCAAGTTGACGTGACTCCGTCCCACCAGCGCCCCCGGCAGCCTGAGGCAACAGGTGGGCCTTTATGAGCGGCGTGGGGGCTGGCTGCAGCCAGACTATGTGAAGGGAGGGACGGAGGAGGATTAAATATAATCCTTGGATGAGGCGGTCAAGTGATCGCCCGCAACTTGCGCTTAACAAGCAGAGCGCGATAATATTGCAATAATTCCCCAATAACTGCTTGGCTTATTGTTGGTCTAAAGAGGGAAGGAAGTGAGGGAGTCTGGTTTGTTCTGGGGCGTTTGGGGTAATAGAGACGTCTCAGTGTGAGAGATGACCCCCCCCACACTCGGTGCCACTGGGGGGACTGGGGCCACGGCTCTGAAGAATCCCAACCCAATCGCGACTCAACTAGCCATATGACTAAAAGGCGATATGTAACCAAACCAGTGGAGTCAACTGGTCAGGTTGTGCTGCTGCTGCTGCAGTAAAGAGACCTGGCCCGCGCAGAAACTAGGCCACCACTGGACCCATGTCACTGAGGCAGGGAATAACAAGGTAGTAAATAATCAGATCTGAAGCCTGATATAACGGCAGGAAATGTGCATTCGTCTGCATTAAAACAATGCACATAATCGAGACTTGACGGCTTAGACATGCACGTAGTGTTTGAGGAAATTGCCACTCTTACTCGATTATGATGATATAGTTATTGTGTTGCTATAGTTTATAATAAAGTAGCGAGTGCTGGGCCAAGTGATTGCTGCTGTGTTGTGAGGGTAACTTGACCGCCACACAAAGAGTGTGATCACTTCAACGTTAACAGTTCAGGTAAATTCTCAATGGACATGTCTGTCGCCTCGCTTCTGCCCAGTTAGACGGCCAGTCAGCTGGAAGGCCGCGACACAGCACAGATAGAAACATCAACATCATTACCCGTGTGTTCGCTTTACTCCCTCAATTAACATTTAGTTAAATGGAATGAAATCAAATCAAATGAAACAAAACAAAATCAAAGCTAATCTAATACGATCTGAAGGTGTACTTTGGCAGCACAGCAGTAGAAAGGTTTCCCCCATGTGTTGTGGAGTCTTTTACCAGGCGGATGGTCTCTGCTATCAAACCGATGGTTTGATAGCAGAGACCATCAATCAACAGCTCGATGTTGTGAGCTAATTTCTAATCTGGTTTCAGATATGCTGCACGCATGAAATTTTAATTAATTAATTAATGTGAATTAATTAATTAATTCACATTAATTCACCCCCACATCTGAAAACTCACTGAAGTAGTTCTGTCGTTATGAATGAATACATAAACATCAAAAGAATACAACCTCAGGTGACGGACCGAGGCTCAGTACTTTTTTAATACTTTAGAACGCGTACAATATGGTTCAGTGAACAAAGCCCAGAACAAACCTGTCGAGGTTTTATTTTGTACAAAAATGTGTTGTGTTTCCCTGACTATTATTTGACATAATGAAAGGTGGCTAAACATGATTCCAGCATCGACAAGGGAACATTTAGGATGATAGCAGGGGAATCCATCTGATCAAAGGTGACTGGAAATGTGACAAGTCATTTTCCAAATCGTGATTACCGACATTACCTGACACTAACATACATTCTTCTTCAAATAATCATGGAATAAGGAACACATTGAATGACCAAATGTCTAAGGATTTGGCTTTAAGCAGACAAGGGAACATGTCCTGTACATGTAAAAGTACAGTCAAGCGCACGTGTTCCTCTACAGGAGGATGCCTTTTCAGAAAGCTGGATGCTATTCCGTACCATCGATTCAAAAATACTTGGTGATTGATACGCTGTCGCGCGCCGCGTTCTGACCGGCCTGCTTCTGAGCGACTGTGTTGGCAGCACCATGAATCTCACGTCACGTGACCTCATCAACCGGCCCTTTTTATAGAGACCAATCTGCTCTGCACTTTCATTTCGGAAACATCACGCAAATCAGAAATACACTCGGCTTCGTGACACATTTCGACAAATTAAGAAACCGTCGACTCACAAAATGAGACGGCCAGCGAGACTCATACTGAGCTCTGCCGATTCATTGTTACCTTTAAGACATCTGTGAAGCGTTCCCACTGCCACCTTACCCACACGTTCTGTTCAAAGACTGCTACCGCTACCAAACAAACAGAGGATGTACCGAGCTGTCACACTGGCGGGAAGCCGACTGTAAAGCACACATTCATTACAGATGATCGGTGCAGAGACGTGGTTTGACAAGGTGTCGCGTGGAAGCGCTTCAGACCGCCAACAGTAGTGAGAGGAGGCTGACAGTGGGGGGGGGGTGACAATAAATTATGAGGCAGGCCGTTGGAAAACACATGCAGACAGTTACATGGCGGGCAGCTGGTCAAGGAATTTGGAAAAAACCATGGAGGTATCATTGTTACACGGTGAAGCCACAGAGCATAGGGGAATACCGCAGGGGAGAGAGAGCCAGCCGACAGCCTCACCACTGCCGCCGCAGTCAGACAAGTTGTTGTGGGTTAGATGTTACGGGTGAACCAGGAACCGTTTCATCTGGAGACTACAACCGGCCTCTTTGATGCATAACAGAGTGGATAAGACAGACAATGCAGGTACAGCATTATCAGGAGTCCTCAGGCGAGAGCGAGAGACAGAAAGAGGACAGAGAGAGGGAGGATTTTGTGCAGACCAAGTGGATGTGAATGTGATGCTCTACCATCAGATGTGCTGAAATAGCCTTTGGCATAGGATCTGCTGATACTAATTTTTCCTGCAGTGGAGGGACGGACTGACCATGTGATATCACAAGGTAAGACGCTCACTTGCTCTGCAGGCCTGGGGACTCAGACGCTGGTTAATATTCACGGACGGCTTGACCTGAGAAGTATTTCATAAGCCTGCAGGGAAATTACGCCTTTCAGATTCCCCCAACTAATAAAACACGCGCCGGCTCTCTACAGTACGCTGTAGAGGGCCAGTGATGTCATGCAGTGTTTCCCCTGCATGCACCCAGCAGCGGAGCAGCACTGCACCTGGGTAACTGGCACCACTGCAATCAGACATGCAAAAATATTATTATATATCTATTTATGTTTAATTAGAAATGACGTTGGGTGTCCAAATGTTGTTTCACCAACAACAGATATCCTCGGTGTCACCTTACTGTTGACCCTCAGCGGTCATAATTGTCATAGGAGAAATATGAGGGAAAATACTGACAGCAAAATAGTGTTCTGGAATAGAAGAATAAAAAATGATTGGCTCATGAGTATTGTGGGATCCAGAAGTTCTAGCTGACCCTCTGAGGGGAGACCGCCCATCACCTCGGAGAGCAGGGACATGTTTCTCCCAATAGGAGGACCATTGTACGATTGAAGTTCCACAAGACGATTTTAACAATTGTTTCGATAGTAGCTGTCTGCTACGCAGGTTTGATTTCGACCTTGACAGTCACTTTGTCTCACTAATGTCCGGAGCAGATGTTTCAGCTTGCCCCCCCCCCACAAACTTCAGTTTACCAGTGCTGGCCGAGTTTGCATTCACTGTTGGCCGAGGACGGATATCAACAACGCAAAGCTGATGCTTTCATTTGATCAATTATCAGTTTTAGCAGCTATCAGTTTTATCACTAATTAGCTTTTATCAGCTAACATTATTTTCTGGATGGAGATGATTGTTCAGCATGTCGCATTTGCTGTAAGGCCTGCTACAGAGCCCGCCTCCAGCAACATGATTGGTCAGAGTCAATTCAAAGCGAAGGAAAATGAAACACGGCTAGATGTAATCTATTCTGGCAGACTTGAATTGTTACAAGTCCCTATAAACCAGAACAAGCCGTTTCAAAACGGCCGTGCCTTTGCCTTATATGTCCACCTAGATGCATGACAGACAGACAGATCCACCAGTTGCTCCAGTCCACTGGGTTGGCTGGTCGGCTGATCGGTCCAGCCTACATACTGTACGAGTGGTCACTTGTGAGGTCACTAAGTCACAGAGCAGGGACGATGTTGAAACTCATGTGGCCTTAGACTACATGTAGGAAGTATAAAGAGAAAAAGAAAAAAAGTGACTAAATAAAAACTAGAGAAGTAGCCCACATATTTGATTGTGTAGAACAGAGGCATGAGTATTATGAAACCCAGAAGATGGGATGGCTACAAATTGCAGCCTGAAAAGTGTACTTGCACTAACATTAATGTCCCGAAGAATTGGCTCTTGCACATTTTGAGCTTGCATGCTATTTCCTGTTCTGTTATATTGTTACACATCAGAACAGGCAAGCACTTTACACCTGCATGACAGCACAGTGCACGCACACATCAAGCTAGTGCACGCACACATCAACATACTGTAGTGCATGTACACATCAACCTACTGCACGCACACATCAACCTACTGCACGCACACGTCAACCTAGTGCATGCACACATCAACCTAGTGCACGCACACGTCAACCTAGTGCATGCACACATCAACCTAGTGCACGCACACGTCAACCTAGTGCATGCACACATCAACCTAGTGAACGCACACATCAACCTAGTGAACGCACACATCAACCTAGTGAACGCACACATCAACATAGTGCACACACACATCAACCTGGTGCACGCAGACATCAACATAGTGCACCTCACAAACACCTCAGCCCCAATGCTGGAAGGAGTCGCAGGGGAAACAGTGTCATGCATGGATTATATAATATGGGTATCCCTGGAAAAGAGAAGCCGCACTTATCCTTTTTATACATTAAAACCGCATTTTAATCAAATGTAAAATACCAATCAAATGTTTGACTTCCATGGACAATAAAGACGCAGCTCACACAAAAAGAAGTTCCTAAACGTGCATGTGAAGCATTGAACGGAGAGGAAATGGATAACAACAATAACGTTCTATTATTTAGATAGCATCTTGTTTCAGTCAGGTTCCATTTCATCTCTGGGGGGGGGGGGGTTACGGGG
>OMKQ01045728.1:0-19484 GCA_900302335.1 Phycis phycis
GGGATAAGTCTGTGTTTCTATGTTTCTATGTGTTTAAGTCTATGTGTTTCTGTGATTCCTTGAGTTCATGCTTAGCACCACCTTTTGGTGTCTGTTGCCCAGGAGAGGCCTATCAACCATGCCGCAGGCAGTCATGGTGTGTCTGGGATCTTCATGAAGTATGACATCAGCTCCCTGATGGTCCGTGTCACAGAGCAACACATGCCACTCTGGAAGTTCCTGGTCCGACTCTGTGGCATCATCGGAGGAATCTTTTCCACCACAGGTATAGATCAGTAGGACTCGACTAACATTTTCAACTGTTTCATTTAGTGGCACCCTAACAAATTTGGTTGTGTTGCCAATGGGAGTGCTCACACCAGTGCTGCATACAGCTGCACTGTAACTTCCAGCACTGCTCAAAACCTCTACCCATCATAATTAACACGGAAGACCTAAAATTGAATCTTCTGACATGTCTTTCTACTACACGACACTGCCTTGCTCATCCGGTGTGCAACCCACTTTACACTTTACATTGAAGCTCTGCCATAGGAGAGAGAGAGAGAGATTATATGCCGTCATAATTTCATTAATTTTCCATCTTGCAGTTGCATGGTTCCATAGCGCTGTAACGACAGGGGGCACTGTAACCCGCAGTCAAACCTAAATAGCCACACCCCGCCGTGTTCGAGGATTTCTGCAACTTGGCATCTGTCTTTTTTAACATGCCAAGCATTTTTGCCTGTGATCTGTCTGGATATATTTTTCTGTATCTTCAAAGTTTTGGTAAACCTTGAAACAATACTGAAAAATGATCCGTGGCAAATATTTGATACACATACTCCATAATAATGCCCAACTAGACTCACCCAGACTTTGTGATACTTCTTTAGTACATTGAGAATGAGTTGGTAAAGGTGTATGAGTGTTAATAAGAGCAACGTTTTATGTGAAATGTGACACACACCATGGTATTATACTAAGCTTAACCTTGTCTCGGATGCCATGGTCACCCACTGCCCAGACAGTGCTCTACAAGTCAGTGTTCTGTAGTTATGATGTTGAAGTTCCTCTGAAAAGGCACTTCCAACGTCAAGAATAGAACTTCCCCTGCATTCACCGCAGAGTGGACAGTTCACAAACTGTTTGGCGAGACCGGCAAAAACTCTTATTACAGTAACGGCGATAAAATGTTATAGATTACTATGTTGACGATCATGTAAGACATACTGCCACGCTTAAAACGAAACAATAATATGTTTTAGTTCACTTGACGGGTATTTTAAATATATTTGACTCTGTTAAAAATTAAGTTATGCACAAATATGATTACAGAAATGACCCGCCATTATTGAATCAATCACTAGTCTTCTTCAGAGTAGCCAAGGGTGCTAACACTTGGGTGGGTCGATCAAGGACATCCCCCATAGGTACAGTATTATTAAGGAATAATAGTGGCAATTGGGACGGTAGATTGCAGAGCTGACTTTCTTTCTTTCTTTCTCTGCTTTTTATAGCTATATCCTCACTTTAATCCAAAACATTCCAGCTCCTTCTGTTTGGTAGTTTAACAGGTCATCCAGTTTTTTCTATGTCTCTTTTAATGTACAGTATGTAGTACTTCCTGCTTCTTTGATTGTGGATGCTGTGTCTCCAGTCTCTTGATTTCTTTCTCTTCATTTATCAGAATCAGAATCAGAATCAGAATCATCTTTATTCGCTAAGTATGTAGCACATACAAAGAATTCGACTCCGGCTTTTCTTGGCTCACAGTGTACATATAACTTGGACAAACCTAAACATAACATAACAATAACATGACAGCACAGAAATACAGATAGGATAAATAGGAAGTATGTAAAGTAAAATGACAGTATGTAAAATAAAGTGACAAGTGTGTAGAGTAAAATGACAGCTGTTATAAATATATATTTAAGAATATATGTGTTAAATTATATATATATTATCTACAATGAGTGAAGTTATTACAGTTTTTACAGTCTGCTGCAGTTATTCTGCTGAGCCAACCATTGCTTTTTCAGTCTGGAAGAAATGGCAATAATGCAACCTCTCATCATGTCATCACCTCTCAACAACATCAATGTAATTATCCGATATGGTTTTTGGCTTTATTTTTCAATCACTAGCCCTGTATAGATCTGATCCAGATATCAAGAACATATCCAATCTAGAGTAGCTGTCATGCATCTGTGACATGAAAGTAAAGTCCTTCTCCCTGGGGTGCAAGTGGCGCCAGACATCCACCAGGCCCAATTCACGCATTGCACGCATCATTGCATGAAGAGTAGAGGACTTTCTAGATAAAGCACCTACTTCTGCAGGAAGCCTATCCATACTTTGTCTCAGGATACAGTTGAAATCCCATCCTATTAAGACAATGCACTCTGCTTTGTCTGCTAATAAAGTTGCAATGTCCTTAATCTAGTACAGTCTTCATTTGGGGCATATAAATTGAGCAGTGTTATTTTAATACCGCCAATAGTCCCTCTTACCATAACATATCTAACCTCTTTATCGATAACTCTCTGTGTATGATTGAATGGCCACTCCCCTTTTCAAAAAAGGAACTATACCTGATCCACCCATTCTCTTCTTCATTTTAGATGTCCATTGCTATTGAACAGTAGTTTACAGACAGACAGACAGACAGAAGTACTTTAATAATCCCGAGGGAAATTGCCTTCATTACAATACTAGAGAAAAGGTTTAAGTTGGCTTAGTATTGTTTTTACTTAACTGGATTGCCTAAATGCTTTGTTACAGCTAATTCGGTTTAAACCATTCATATCCGACTTAGTATCGTGTAAATTATGTTATCACTATATGACGACGAAAAACAATTTTTTTTTCTTAACATATACCAAACCAAAAAGTACATCACAAAGAATAACAGCCATTAATCTCAAATTGAAAAGAACAAATCCTACATAAAAGGAAACAATGCCCAGTAAAGTGATGCATATAAATAATAAACTTCCACATACCCAACTGGTTTGCTATAAGCCTGCTATAAGCCTGCAGTCGCCGGAAGCCTGAACTTGGCTTCTGAACTTTGCTTCGAAGCTAAACAAACCAGATCCCGATGTAGCCTGGACGGAGGATGGTGACAGTTCCTCTGTGGAGTAGAGATGGTCATCTCGGATCATTTTAAGGATTCTTGTTATTCTCACTAGTATGATCCGGGTTGTGCGAGTCACTTGAGTCAAATTTGCCTGATCGCTAAAGAAACTTGTTCCTAGTTCACTGTTTCTGACTACTGACATTAATAACTAGGAAAATGTAATTCCACGCAAGGAATTTCTTGTGCATAGGAATGCCTGTAATCATTGAGATAAATTTAGTAGAGGTGGGGATCGAAGCGCCAACCCTCCGGTTGTGGAACACACGCTGTACCCACTGAGCTATGCCGCCCAGTTGATAGCCAGAAAGCAATCAGTGGAGTCAAACGTAGCAATTGGAAAGCTAGGCTCAATGTTATCTCTATGAATGGCTCAGCCATATGGAAGTAGACCTTTTGTAACACAGTTTGAATGAAACGTGGTTCAGTCAAAACGTAACAATTGGAAAGCTAGGCTCAATGTTATCTCTGTGAACGGCTCAGCCATACGGAAGTAGACCTTTTGTAATACAGTTTACATGAAACGTGGTTCAATCATTTAGCATCCATTAATTGCACAATTGGTGTGAAGAAGAATAAATGTGACGAAAAGAGATATCTAGATTGTGGATTCCTATGCACAATAATGAGCGAATCACTCTCTACCTACCCGAGCCAGTTGAGTGGTGCAGGTTAGGAAGCTCTTACTCTTACCGTGACTAGTAATGAGTGAAGCACTCCCTACTCTGACCCGTGATTCAGTCTGTTAGAATCCCTGACTCACCGCCTCGCGCGTGATTCGCTATGTACCTGGATGAGTGAATAACTCCTTCCCTACCCGAGTCGCTGTTGTCTTCCAGTTCTTGGAGTGGTTGCTGCTTATTTTGCGTCATCACTCACAGTTCAGTTAAGGTCTGTCCAATGTAATAAAAAAAGGAATTGTCCTAACATAGATTTTAAGCATATTCCAATGTAAATAAAAAAAACGTTTGTCACACTGCCTCATTGAAGGAGGCCCTGAGATCCGCATTGGGTAGCACTCCATTATTGTCCTCTCATCTGTCGACCACACTGTTCCACTTGTAACAGGACATCTAGCCTTCCTTCTGAGCCTTTTCGTTGACGTGTGGATGGATATCAAACTCTGCAAGAGTTGGAAGAGCATCTGTGAGCATAGGGTAGGTCTGATCCCCAGACTCCATGGACACTTTAAGTTGGGCTGGGTAAAGGCATTTAGCCTTAATGTTCTTCTCTTTTAGTTGTTTAATGACCTCTCTCATATGTGTGCTTTTCTTTTGCAACTCAGGGGAGTAGTCATGGTCGAAGTATATTTGTTCGTTGTTATAGATAGTTGTTGGCTCCATACTTGTTGGAGAATCTGGTCTTTAACAGAGTAGTCCACAAATCTAATAGAGTCCTAGGTGTGGCAGTAGGGTCTTTCGGTTTGGTCATTCGGGAACGGTGGGCTCTCTATTTGCAAATACATGTCAGGCATCGGTTTAAAGACTGATTGAATCAACTCCTTTGCAAACTTGTCATTAACAATTACATTTTCTGTATAGCATAAAACCCTGTGTTGTAATGAGTACATTGACAAATCAAGATCTAATTTCAAGTAAAACTAGAAAACTTTTATTACTTTTTTATATCAAAACATTTTTAGATCACAAATTGCAGAGTTGGAGAATACAGTAGGGTGTGTATGTATGATGTTGCATGAATAACCCTCACCCTTCGTATCCCTTTGCAAGGATATAAATTGCAACACACTATCAAACAGTTTGATCGAAATAAATGCAGAAAAGCAGATCAAAGATAAAGGTTCAGTCATTGACTCCAGATCTTTCTTTCCTTTTGTCATCAAGAAAGATTTGAAAAGGAAATCTCCACTTTGGAAAGTGGATAATCTTAGACTTGAAGACTGAGCTGCTCTTCATTCCATCGGTATTGACTACTCAGTGGTGCCTACGACACGGACGGCAAGGAACCTGGGTGTGACCCAGGCTGACCTGGATGACCCACTGTCCTTCAAACTGCAAACATCATTGCGACCAGCCACTCCTGCTGCTTTATGTTGTACAACATCAGAAGGATACATCCGTTCCTCACCCAGAAAGCCACCCAGGTTCTGGTCCAGGCTTTTGCCATATTTTGCCATATCTTCCACTCCACGCTCCCCGAATTTGATTCAAGTCACTGGTTCTTCCCTATCATGCCACTAACAGATTAGGCCCATCCTAGGTCCAGGACATGGTCAAACCGTGCACCCCAACCCATCTACTGCCAAATGACTTGCTTACTACTTACTACTTCCTTACCATGCGGATACCCCAGCAGCTGCTCAAAAAGATCTTGATTGTTTGCAGTCCTGGCCCCACAATGGTTTCTCTATCATATCACCTGAAAGCAGTTGTTTTGCTTATTTTTTGAAGTTGTATGCACTTAAATGATTCTTGCTCTTTTTGGCGGTTCAACTTCATTGTTGCATGCACTACTTGTACTTATTGTAAGTCGCTTTGGATAAAATCATCTGCTAAATGCCCTAAATCTAATGTAAATGTACTTTAAGTCACTTTGGAAAATAGTGTTAATGTCCAATCACAAAAGTCTGATGATCCAAAGGAATTGGACACCCTCACTCCCAACCACTTCATGCTATTGGAAGTACAAGCCACTTCGTCTTCCTGGTCTTCCATGGGAGGCGATTTGTACACCAAAAGAAGATGGAGACTGGCCTACTTTTTGTCCACCTTTTTTGAAGCATTGGGTGAGCGTATCATCCTCTGCTTCAGGACAAGCAAAAATGGGCAAAGCCATGAAGGACCGTCACTGTAGGTGACAAAGTGATCATCATGGCTCCCAGTGCTCCACATGGTTTGGGCCACTCTGTGTAGCTGAGAACCAAGACAGGGTACCTTGAAAGGCCTGTCACTAAACATTGAACGGGTGATAATGATGATAATAATACATTTTATTTCAAATGCCTTTCAAGACACCCAAGGCCATTTCACAAATAAAGATCAATGATGATTAGACTGACAAATAAATAAAATACATAATAATAATGATAAATAAGAGAAAAAAAAACATTCAAAAAATTAAAATCCATATGCTTGCCTGAAGAGATAGGTTTTTAGTTTCTTCTTAAACTGAGCAATGGATTCACACAGCCCCAAACTGTGGAACTCACATCCACATCAGGCAGTGTAGGCTGCTCTCTCTCCCATGGTGCTGAGGTTCATCTTGGGCAATCTGAGCAGACCAGCTGATGAGGATCGCAGTGAGCAGGAAGGGGTGTAGTTCTCCAGGAGGTCAGTGAGGTAGGTGGGGGCATGGTTATGCAGGGCCTTGTACGCCAGCAGGAGGATTTTGCAGCCAGTGTAGCTGTATTAACAAGGGTACATGGTATGTTGACTTTGAACGGGTTACTATCCTGGCAGCAGAGTTCTGAATTATTTGGAGGTGGTGGGGTAATTTATTTGGAATGCCAGAAAAGATGGAGTTGCAGTAGTCAATGTGGGATACATAACATAAGCATTGACAAGGACTTTTGCACTCTGCTGAGTGAGAGATGGGCACCGTCTTGCAATGTTGCACAGATGAAAAAAGGCACTGCGAGATATACTGTTGATGTGAGCATTGAATGAAAGTGTGCTGTCTCGTATGACACCAAGACTCTTCATCTGGGTGGAGCAAGCAATGTTGGAGCCATCTACAGAGAGAGTGAGTGTCTTTTCCATATCTGCCAGAGTTGCTTTGGAGCCAACAACCAGTGGTTCAGTCTTCTTGCTGTTAAGATTTAGATAGTTGTTACATCCACAGGTTGATGTCATGAAGACAGGCAATGATCGCAGTGGCAGAGAGGCAGTAGATTTGGTGGACATATAAAGCTGGGTGTCATCAGCATAACAGTGAAACTGAACATGATGTTGTCTGAGGATACTTCCAAGTGGGAGGAGGTAGATGATGAAGAACAAAGGCCCCAAAACAGACCCCTGTGGTACCCCCTTTGTGACAGCAGTGGTTTCAGTTCAGGTATCTGAACAAACTGTCCTATCAGAGAGGTAAGATGTGAACCACCGATGAACACAGCCCTGCATTCCAATGCTGGCAAGACGGCCGTGATTGGCTGTCCCTGCGCGCGGCGCCTCCATTAGGGCGTAATGGTGTGCAGGTCAGGGAAGGGAAAGGAAAGTTGCTGGCGGAGAGGTAGGAGGCGAGGTGGAGGTGGTGGAGGAGGAGAGGAGGAGAGAGAGAGAGGGGTGGGGGTTAGAGAGCAACTTGATGGACACAGGGAAAGTTTCTTGTTCGGTTTGTTCCCCGTTTTCTGGTGGAGGTGGTGCAGGGTACCAGGCAGCCAGCCCCCCCAGGATGGAAATAAGTGGAAATTCAAAAAAAGTCCAGCATCAGCTGCACAGAGGAGCTCATTAGTTATCTTTACCAAGGTAGTCTCTGTGCTGTGGTTAGGACGAAATCCAGACTGAAATGGTTTGAAAAGATCATTCTCCTTCAAGTGATCCTGGAGTTGAGATGCCACTACCCTCTCCATAACTTTTGATATATATGACAGATTGGAGATAGGTTGGTAGTTGTTAAAGTCATCAGGGCTCAATCCATGTTTTTTGTTTTTGTTTGAGTTGGTCTGACAATAGTAATCTTTAATGAAGGAGGGATTATGCCAGTGGTGAGAGATGTGTTAATTATTGAAGCTATCATTGGGATAGTCGATGGTAGGCAATTCTTAACCAGGCTTGTCTGATCGGGGTCCAGCTGACAGGTGGATGAATTGCACCAAATGATGGAACCAGAGATGCAACTTTCAGCAGGGAGACTGAATTCACAGAATGCATTGAATGTAGATTAGACTAGGGTATTCTAGGAGCATGGTTGTTTTAGCTCCGTAATTGAACACTTCAATTTCTGGTGGATTGCCTCTATTTTACTGTTGAAAGTTCAGGAAGGCTGAACAGCGTTCAACAGAGACATTCTGGTTATCAGGTGGTTTGAGGAGTCCATTCACAATGGAAAGGAGAGCCCTGGTGTTTCCTTCTACCTCACTTCTTCCTCACTGATGATCCTTACATAGTATGAGCTCTTTGCAGCAAGTGCTTGTTTGTACTGGAGAATGTGCTCAGAGTACATCCCTTTATGTACTTCAAGACCAGTCTTCTTTGACAGCCGCTCCAAGCGTCGACCCATTGACTTAATTTGGCGTAGTGCACAAATTGGCGAAGTACACAAATGAAACCGTTTGCATCTTTAAGGGGGCAAGGCTGTTGAGTGCTGCTGATATGCAGTTGTTGTAATTGCCACCCTGGTCCACTAAGTATTCAGTAATTCAGCAGTGCAGAAATTGCTAGGTGTTATACCAGAACAACAGACCAGATCTAAAATATATCCTTTGTTGTGAGTTGGAAAATCAACGTATTTGGTGATGCCAAAGCAATCAAGCATGTCCATGAAGTCTTTTGTGTATGCTTTGGAGGAATTATCCAGATGTACAGTATATTAAAATCACCCATCAAGATAACATTAGAAGTTATTGCATTAAATTCAGTAAGGACATTTGAAAGATATAAGATATTTCAGATGTAAACACATTACATGGTTTAGGTGTGTATCTGTGTCTGTATAATAGCGCAACAATGGTAGGTGTAGATCCTTGGAGTTTGACAGCCAGCCAAGGAGTACAGTGAGCAGTACCAGTTTGATGTTCTCGCGATAGAGCAGTGCCAGACCGCTCCCTCTCCTGCAAGAGTGGGGCTTGCGGATGTAAACAAATCCTGGTGGGACAGCTTGATTCAGATGGGAAAAGTCATTGCTTTGCTGCCAGGTTTCCGTGATACGCAAAAAGTCTATCTTATTGTCCGTAATAAAGTTGCTGATCAAAGGAGCTTTGTTGGTGATGGATCTGATGTTGTATAATCCAACTTTTAATTGGTTGACGTGGGTGTGTACAGTTGACTTGGGTAGAGAGGTAACTACACTGTGATCAACTTGTCGATCAGACTTAACCTTAGAGTGGTTTACAGACCAGAAAGAGGGACTCGCCTTGCCGTCCTTTTTGATGCAGATTTTGTTGCAACAAGATCCTTGGTAGACTTGGTAGCTCAGTAGTAGGCTCGTAGTTCCCCCATAGGCAGTAAAGTTCTACTGATGAGTATTGCCTCATCAGTAGTCCAGCAAATGTTGGCCCACAGACTAAGATATATTTATATATATAACCATTAAACTTAGCTAAACTACTATAGGTAAAATTTAAAAATATTCTCAGTGCATTCATGCAAAATATTAAAAATGCTGAATAAAAACAAGCCAGTCAGAGCGGCATTGGACTCGCCAGCGTCCCCGGTGATACATGGAATCAAATCAACAGCAGCCTAATATCTACGATAATGAGCTTTCATTAAGTCCCCCAGTAAATTTTAAGAAATTACTCCCATGGTGAGCCACCAAATATCATTTGATGTGACGAGTGTACAACAGTTTTACGTTGCTTTGGGCTCAATATTAGAAATTGTATTTGAAGCCAACTGTGTTAATGTAGGTTGGCTCTTAATGTTGTCCTCTCTCACTTAAAAAGGATCAGGCAGTGTCTAATGAAAGTAGATCTTTGAGAGTCGATTTCACTGGAAGATTGACTCAGCTTTAATACCGTCAGTCTGTAATATAATATGTAATATTCATTTATTAATTAATATATTAATGTGTCATATACAGTCACCGGCCACTTTATTAGATACACATGTTCAATTACTCAATTACTACACAAATAGCTAATCAGCATATCACATGGCAGCAACTCATTGCATTTTGGCATGTAGACATGGTGAGGATGACTTGCTGAAGTTCAAACCTAGCATCAGAAATGGGAAGAAGGGGGATTTAAGTGACTTTGAACATGGCATGGTTGTTGGTGTCAGGTGAGCTGGTCTAAGTATTTCAGAAACTGCTGACCTACTGGGAATTTCACGCACAACTATCTGTAGAGTTTACAGAGCATGGTCCGAAAAAGAGAAATATCCAGTGAGCAGCAGTTGTGTGGACGAAAAATGCCTTGTTGATGTCAGATTTCAGAGGAGAATGGGCAGACGAGACGATAGAAAGGCAACAGTAACTCAAATAACCACTCGTGACGCACAATACATCGAACCATGAAGCAGATGGGCTACAGCAGTGAGCACTGAGGCTACAATTCACAGGCTCACCAAAGTTGGACAATAGAAGATTGGAAAAACATTGCCTGGTCTGAGGTGTCTCAATTTCAGCTGCGAAATTCAGATGGTAGGGTCAGAATTTGGCGTAAACAACATGAAAGCATGGATCCATCCTGCCTTGTATCAACGGTTCAGGCTGGTAATGGTGGGGGACATTTTCTTGCCACACTTTGGGCCCCTTAGTACCAATTGAGCATTGTTTAAATGCCACCGCCTACCTGAGTATTGTTGCTGACCATGTCCATCCCTTTATGACCACAGTGTACCCATCTTCTAATGGATAATTCAGCAGGATACTGCACCATGTCACAAAGCTCAAATCATCTCAAACTGGTTTCTTGAACATGACAATGAGTTCACTGTACTCCAATGGCCCCCATAGTCACCAGATCTCAATCCAATAGAACACCTTTGGGATGTGGTGGAACGGGAGATTTGCATCATGGATGAGCAACCGACAAATCTGCAGCAACTGCGTGATGCTATCATGTCAATATGGACTAAAATCTCTGAGGGATGTTTCCAACACCTTATTGAATCTATGCCATGAAGAATTAAGGCAGTTCTGAAGGAACTAACTAGCAAGGTGTACCCAATAAAGTGGCCGGTGATGATAATGATGCTACAATAATAACGTACAATGATAGGATTTTTCTTTTCTTTTCTTTTTCTGTTTTTCAGGCATGCTTCATGGAATGATTGGTTTCCTGGTGGATATATTGTGTTGTCATTTCCGACTCGGACTTTACAGACAGAAGGAGGTAAATATCTGATGAAAACCTTAAGTAAAAGTTAAAAAGTTGTTTCAGGTGTTTTGTTTCTGTGTGTTGTAAAATGCCTTCAAAAGAATGAAATCAATGTAGATGCATAAGATGGTTTTCACCAAACCATGGTACCCTGGCTTTCTTTGTTTTCTCATCAGGAACCACTTCTCGACCACCAGTCCGTAAATGAAAAAGTTATTCCTGCAGAGGACCCCTCCCTCCCTCACTAACGCACGCACGCACGCACGCGCACACACACGCACACACACACACACACACACACACACACACACACACACACAGTGTTAGTCAAGTTACCAAGTCCTGATTTACCACTAGTTTATTGACACATGCATTAGCATGTGTCAATAAACTTGTCCGTTTTTTTTTTCCACTAATCTCAACACCTGTTCAGCATAAACTGATTGATTTAGAGAAATGGTGGTGGCCTTTTTAGATAATCTCCATTTTGTCAATGATTGTTGGAACCAGGACTGATAATACATTTCAAATCTTGAGATCTCTACAGCTGTTTTACATTATTATCTTGCCTCTTTCAAAGGCTAACACACTTTGGCATTGTAAGATATCTGTATTGGTGATGTATCCTATTTCACCGGTTTATGTAGTATTTCACTTTGTTGTGGCTAAACTCGATTTCTGTTGACTCTACTACGTCACCTGAAAACATTGCTGCAGTAGTTACTGTGGGAGGCACTGTGGAATCAATCATAAGTATCAGATATTAGTTTCATACTGATACTATTTTATTTTATATATATAAACACACATACACATACATATACAGGAGCATCTCAATAAATTTGAATATCAAAGTTTATTTTAGTGAGTCAATTCAAAAAGTTAAACTTGTATAGATTCATTACAAATAGTGATATATTTCAAGCGTTTATTTCTTTTAAGTTTGATTATGGCTTATAGCTAATAAAACCCAGAAAAAGGTGCACAGGCAACGGGGATAACCGCAGCCTTGAGAGGATTGTGAAGCAAAGGCCATTCAAGTATTTGGGGGAGATGCACAAGGAGTGCTTCAAGAACCACCACACACACAGAGGTATCCAGGATATGGGCTTCAACTGTCGCATTCCTTGTGTCAAGCCACTCCTGAACCAGAGACGACGTCAGAAGTGCCTTACCCTGGGCTAAGGAGAAACAAAACTGGACTGTTGCTCAATGGTCCAAAGTCCTCTTTTCAGATGGAAGTAAATTTAGCATTTCATTTGAAAATCAAGGTCCCAGAGTCTGGAGGAAGAGTGGACAGGCACAGAATCCAAGTTGCCTGAAGTCCAGTGTGACGTTTCCACAGTCAGTGATGGTTTGGGAGACATAGCATCTGCTGGCGTTGGCCCACTGTGTTCAGTCAGTGCAGCCATCTACCAAGATATTTTAGAGCATTTACATTTACATTTAGGGCATTTAGCAGACGCTTTTATCCAAAGCGACTTACAAAGAGTACATTTGTCATCAAGAGCACTTCATGCTTCCCTCTGCTGACAAGCCTTATGGAGTTGCTGATTTCATTTTCCGTACTGTTCACTAGACCAACATTTCTGTATTAAAAATCTTTTTTTTATTGGGCTTATGTAATATTCTAATATTCTTTTCAGAGATACTTACTTGGGTTTTCATTAGCTGTAAGCATCCAAATTAAATTAAATGAACGCTTGTAATATATCATCTATATGAGTTTCACTTTTTGAATTGAATTGCGACATACATTTCTTTTCGATGATATTGTAATTTATTGAGATGTTTGTATATTCTCTATATTGCTAAACTGTGTGAGAGGCGCTGTCGATAGTGCCGATAAAGAGATGAGATGTGGCGAGTATTTTTTATTTGAAGAATCAGTTATAGGATGTCATTTTATTGATAACGGTAATGAAATCAGCATTGATTACAGATATGTCCAGGTAATTTTAAGCTATGAGCTATTTGAAATTACACACATTGCAACTTTAGAGGTAGGCAATTTGAAGAAACCAGCCATCTTTTGAAAGTATCCATCCCAAAAAAATCACCATCACTTCAGGCGTCACTCCAAAGCCACTCCCCAAAATCACATTACTAGCTGGTTATGTTGTGGAAGACTCATGTGCAATTAGATGCGTAGAGTGAGCGCCAGTTAGGTGGAAAAGTAGACAGGTAAGCTATCCAATCATTTGTTTTGGGCCGCATTAAATGATTGGACAGGTTTACTGACTTGCGACAGCCACAATTTCTTTCATTTTTGTCACAGCATTTGATTTGATTGCTGTCGGGATGTTGTCGGGATTTCCACAAATATAAAAAAAATGGTCCACCATAAGGCATATGTACATTTGTATTTGCAGTGGTGTACTTGCATTATCCCAAATAATCAAACCCAGAGAAATAGTTTTATTCAAAGTAAATGGTGCATTCACACCAAAAGCGGAGTCATTTGTGAGTGTTTTTTCTAAAATAAAAGCACTCCATGAGGACAAAAATGTGACTTCATGTTCTTTATTTACAAAAATACAGTTGTCACACTAAGGAAACATGCGCCTGTCTTTATATCATGAGATAGATATTTTGTTCATATCAAAAGTTCAAGTCAGTATCAGCTTTATATGATAACTTATCTGCAGTGATCTAAGGTTTCATGGTTGTGCAACTACTTATAAATAATCTTCTAGAATTAGAAAAGACACTGCATTTTCATCATCTAAATTTAAAACCATTGTTGGCTTCCAATTACATAACAATAATGTACCTCTTGACGGTTTGCTCAATGGTATGTGTGGGTGGCTCTTAAAAAGAGCAGTTTTGGGTGTGCTTGTGCTCTCCACGTTGTCTTGCCATGGCACAGTTCTCCCTGTAGAGAAGTAGGAGAAGTAAGGCCTCCGGAACTCTGATGGCCTCTCATGCTGCAGCAACTCTTCCCATACCTGGCAGTGGCACCCCTCTTTGCATTTGTATGGGTTGTCCTCCGCACATTTCTCTGCAACATCTTGATGGACCTCAATGACCTGTATGTCCTCCACTGGAAAGAAAGTGGAGGATGGGGATGGAGGGAAGGAATTCACCACAACCAGCTGAGCTCGGGACAGACTAGTTAAATTCCTGGCACACTCTTGGCAGGTTATGACCAAGGAATGGCCTTATGAGGTTTTTCCCGGAGTGGAAAGGCCTCATTAGCAACAAAGACGTCTGGCTGGGGTTCTCGGTGTTCAGGTCCTGGTAGTGGCAGGTCAGAAGGTACAGTTGGAGGGTGCCAGACTAAGCTGAGTGGGCCAAAATTTCGCCATCGCTGGTTCTTCTGTAGCCGCCGATCAACCACCCAGAAACAATATTGTGCGTCCACAACTGCCAAGAGAACTAAAGACAACGTCCCCTTGTAGTTGTAAAACTGGGATCCTGAGTTAGCAGGGGCTTTGAGAACGACATACTTGCCATCCAGTGCTCCACAGAAGAGAGGAAAATTACACCACTCCTCAAACCAACCTACCTGCAATTGACCACCCATCTGTGGTGGGCACAGCCAATAACCCCTCTCGAGGCAGTCCCAGATAGAAGTGGCAACATCAGGGACAATTACGGACAATTTCACAGAAGCTGTTCGGGATGGTCCTAAATGAGTCACCAGTGGCTAGGTATCCACAGCACAGAAAACATTTAATTGAGAAAACATTTAATTGAACATCTAATTGAAGATACTGTAGGTGGTAGTCAACATATTTGTTGGTAATAGTACCAACAAATAATAGTAATAGTAGTAATATTGATAAGCCTGCCCAGGTGGATAAAAGGAGCTACTTTTCCTTTGAAAAGTGTAGCAGGTCAAGAGCTTAAATACACCAACAATATATTCTGCGCTATACTGGTTTCAACTTAATGTGTTTAGTAACCTTGTAGGAGTACTACTGGCGACGTGAGGATAAAAAAATTAAACTGAATATTATTACAAATTTGGCCCCAATTAGACTGCTGTAGTAAGCAAGATCCAAGTTTAACTTGCTATATACAGTGAATATGTATTTATTTTGACACGCCAGTTATGCCGCTCACTGGTGACAGATGGTCAGGGGTTCTGCAGCTGGGATGGAAAGCCAATGGAGAAATCCTGGCACCGATCCTAGCTAGCAGGTCTTCAATCCCTACTCAGCCTCAAGTAACGCTGGAATGGCGTCAGAGAGTCACCCAGACGCAACTCCTGGAGAAGACGGTGACATTCACCGAGCTGTGCATACTTCCAGTTGGTGTTGTGAACCCAGACACGACAGCGTTGGGTTCTCCAACGTCTCTGGGACTTCCACTACAAGCACAGAGTTGCAATGATGATGAAACAGAATTGGCGGAAAGAAACGTTGGGGTCTCTCAAGGTAAGCCCCTTGTATAATGTAATAACGGCCAATAACGTAATAATTTTAATATAATAAAACCATTAACGTAATAACTTGCCAATAATGTAATAAAGTTGCTGAACGTAATAAGTTACGTTATTGTCAAAAAGTCATTACGTTATTGCCATAATAACCAGGCAATAGCGTTATAAGTTAGTATGTTATTGGCTGGTTATTACGTTGTTAGCATTGTATTAAAGAAATCCTTTGAAAATGAAATGTAATAACTGAGCCAATAATGTAATAACTCACTTTATTTTATTTTCAATTTCTGGAAAGAGTGTCACACTTCGCCTTAATATTGCATCTTGCAACAGATGCATCACTTTGTTGCTTTCTCTCTCCCCTTGAAGTCCCCCTCCTCTGTTCCTCCTACCACCTGCAGGAACCTAACCGTGACAGTCCCAGTCCTTTAATGACTGGAACACATATGTTTCTGATCTGTTCCCAATATTGAAGGATCTTACCAATTCTCTGCGCTCTGGAGACTGGATTCTCTACCTCAGTGCAATGGAGAGGGCAACTTCACTGTTCTTTTTTGGGAGAACAAACTACTGTCGATGGACACCATTATTCCTGCAGGACTGCTATCAACTGAAGGAGAAGTTCCCACTCCTTGAGATGAGGGATGATGTTGGAAAACTCTCACTTCATCATGACTTCAACCTGAGGACTACAACTAAAATAGTAAAGATGGTGCAAGACATAGAGGGATATCTCCTGAAGGTATGTAGTCCTCTACGAGACCAGGTAACGCTTAAGAATGTTCTCACTGGAGAAATTGTGACCAACGTGAATGTAGACAAGTTGTTGTGCTGACAGAGGGCAGTGCTGCTTTTGATTTATTGATGATTGACTCAGAAATAAGTCGATATCGACTATTCGTAAAGTCAAGTTTACTTTGCCAAAGACAACCTTGAATTTGGCTCCCAAAGCAGACATCAAAGATGAGACAATCAAAGCTCTCATGTTTATTGAGTATGGGTGTCACCGGCGGTTCAGTTAAGGAGCTACTCAAGCACGAGATTACCAACTCTGCATTCTTCTTGGTTGACGAAGACGGTTACTTGAGGAAGAGTGCCAAATCACAACTTGGGACTGAGCTGTTGAAGTTGTGTCCACAAATAGATAAAAAAGGTTATCATCATCATTATTATCGACTTCATGGCATTGGTGAGAAAGGTCTCCTTAAAGAAACCCGTCAACACATTCCACGACTTTGCCATTGCTTTGACATTTATGGTCACCAAAGCTGGAGGCAACTGTGATGAGATCCATATTGTTTTCGACACTTAGAGAGGATAGCATCAAAGATGGAGAGAGGGAGAGAAGAGGAAAATCAAAAAACATGGTTGTCCTTGATGTGATATCACCAAACCAAAATTCCAGTCCAGTTCCAGTGGTATTAGAGAACCTTTATACCACTATACCTTGGTATATCACCACAGGCATGGATTGTGTCTGCTGCGAGTGCTACTCCATTCCCTCGGCTCAACTGCACACACAAGGAAGCTGATGACAGGATGATGTTCCATGTGCAGGACATTTTAAGTCACCGTACAGGATCTACATCACTGACACTGTCATTAGGTGACACAGATGTCTTTGTGTGCCTATTATACCACATAACAATCAATTCAATTGGAGAAGTCTTGGCCCCCAAGAGCTCTGAACTCGGGAGTGAAAAGATCAATATGACCACTTCATGATGTCTGCAAAGCACTGGGAGATGAGCTCACAGTGTCTCCCAACACTACATGTGCTGACTGGGTGTGATGCAACCAGCAAAATATCAACCAAACTTGCAGCTCTGAACACTGTCCGCAAACCAGACAATTCTTTTCTGATTCAATTTCAATAAAATGGGATAACGACCTGCGCATTGCTGCGTTCGATAGTAATGTCCTTAAGATGGACTTTGAGAGGACCGCTTGCACCTCAACTAATGCAAGAAAACATATACAAAGAGTATATTATCAACAGCAGCTTTGGGTCCAAGCACCATTTACAGACACCACCTCAATCTTACATGCAGATGCTTATAGTTTTGTAAGAATGGGCAGTTTATTAGTCCCTGAGATCTCAAAACCTGAAGGTTTGCCAGATCCCTGCTCTGTCTGTCTGTCTGTCTGTCTGTCTGTCTGTCTGTCTTCGGAGGAGAGAGGGATAAAGCGGTTAAGTCTAGCAGAGGTGGGAGATGGGGGAGGGAGGATAGCTGTGGAGGTGGGGTTAGGGAAGGTAGCAGCAGGGGTAAGGGAGATGCTGATGTCCGTCACCTTCTTGGTAAAGTAGTCGGAAAAATCGTCAGCAGTGAGTGAGGGGGGGGGAGGGGGGAGGGAGGGTTGAGGAGAGAGGAGAACATTGTCTGCTGACACTGTGGAGGTGAAGGTAGTGGGGGAGAACATCAGCACAGCCTTATTTCTTCCATTTCCTCTCAGCTGTCTGTAGCTCTGTTCTATGAGCCCGCAGAGATTCGGACAGCGAAGGAGGAGGAGGAGAAGATCGTGCTGGTCTCGATGTGAGGGGACAAAGGGAGTCCAAAGAGGAGGAGAGGGAAGACAGCACGGTAGAGGAGGCTTCCTCAGTGGAGAGTAGTGACAATTCTTTCAAGAGTTTTCAGGTTACTGTGGGTGGTGATGGCATCCATCTCATTGAAGAAGTCATGGAAGGGACCCGGATGACGGTAGATGACTGCAATGTAGAGCTTGATAGGACGCAACAGCGTGGTGTTCAAACACTGATCTGGTCAGGTGTTCCAAGGGAAGCATCCGATAGGACCACTTTGGTGAGATGAGGAGTCCAGTTCCCCCTCCTCGCCCTGATGGTCTTGGGGTGTGTGAGAAGGAGTAGGCGGTAGACAGGGCAGCCGGAGTGGCCGTGTTGTCTGGAGTGATCCAGGTTTCTGTTAGGGCCAGGAAGTGGAGGGTCTGGAGGCAGGCATATGCCGAGATGGAGTCTGACTTCCTGACCACCGATTGGCAGTTCCAGAGTCTGCCCATCACTTCAAGGTCAGTGCAGACAGGGAGAGATGGGTAGAGCAGATTGGAAGGGGTGCAGTGTTGAGTATTGGGTCATGGACTGCGTCTGTGCCGGGTAGATGTCCTGACTGGGACATCTACCCAACACAAACTATATATGTCTGTCTACAAAATATATACAAAATATTGAATATGAGTCAGGGGAGATGTTTTTTGTCTTACAGAGAAATATAATGTATATATATATATATATATATTTAGTATGCCTACTAAATATGAATATTTCTACTCTATATTACCGTAACTATGAAGCTCATATCTTTATTTCTGATGCCATCAGCAGCTGATCTGGAGGGACGAAGAAATCCTCTCCAGTCTCTCAGGAGGAGCATCTGTCAGGAGGAGCATCTGGGGGTTGGTCGTCCCAGAAGGTGAATACCTGCTTATCTTCAAGATGAGAGGAGTTCTTAACAGACTTAACAGACTAAATACATTTTGTCTGTTAAGAAGGAGTTGCAGGATTGTTGCTGTTGGTGAGTACATAAGGAATTAGAACTTGTGTTGTAGCTTTTCTGTTGGTAGAGCTAACTCATACAGTTGGTAATCACTCTCTGCTGTTGTTGCTATTGGTAGTGGTGTCGTTGTTGTTGAATAGGACTGCTGGAGCCCACTCAAGCTTTGATCAAGTAAGTTTCAGCCTCTCAGGTGTAGACAATAGCCTTGATAGTTGGGTGGAGCTAAGACTGCATATATAGTTCCCTGAAACAGCTATCTTGTCAAATACATTTTGTCTGTTAAGAAGGAGTTGCAGGATTGTTGCTGTTGGTGAGTACATAAGGAATTAGAACTTGTGTTGTAGCTTTTCTGTTGGTAGAGCTAACTCATACAGCTGGTAATCACTCTCTGCTGTTGTTGCTATTGGTAGTGGTGTCGTTGTTGTTGTTGAATAGGACTGGTAGAGCTCACTCAAGCTTTGATCAAGTCAGTTTCAGCCTCTCAGGTGTAGACAATAGCCTTGATAGTTGGGTGGAGCTAAGACT
>OMKQ01045776.1:0-10168 GCA_900302335.1 Phycis phycis
CCCCGCCAATGGAAAAGCGGCGCACGTGTCGTGACAACGTGTCCTCTGATCGCGAGGCCGATCGCGCCCTGGCAAAACGCAGAAGCGCCCCCCCCAGCATGGTCAGGAGTTGGAGGGAATAGAAGAATGGTGGATGAAGCACCATCTGAAGTGGTTATATCATCATGAGAAGGAGGAGGAGGAGGAGGAGGTGGAGGAGGCCTGTACCTTTTTTCCTGTTGAATGCCCGGTTCATAGTGGAACTGTTCCTCGCTGTGGTCCTTCTTGATGATGTGCTAATGGTTCACCTGGGTGGGATTGCAGGAGAAACACAGTTAAACAATGGCCCCCACCTGAGACTTTTACACCAGCACGTACCACCCTTCCAACACAAACATACACACACACACACTACGACCCTTTCAACACACACACACACACACACACACACACACATTCACTGTGAATGAGTACCCCGCCCTTCCAGTGTGAAGTAATGTTTATGAACAGTCTAGCAGTCAAATCATGCACACCATTTAAAAACACACGCCATCTGCCAGACACGTGTTTATGTCCAAATCCCCTCGTGGATTTGGACATAAGTTATTTGGTACTTGGGCCGCAGTACGTGGGGTGCATTGGTGAAGAAATACGAATGTATAATACGTGTGACTTGGATTCATGTAGAAGTCATTGAGATAAAACTATACAAATACACACAACTTTTGAGTTTAAGAAAATATACAAATCAATACAATACTGTGCTGCAGATCCTAGAAGCTTAGTTTATCAATATGTTGATTAACTGATTAACTTTACCCAAATAAGCTTTTTTTAGGAAAAAGAAAAAGTGAATGTAAATCATATCTGGGATATATTCAGTTAAAATGAAGGATTTGTAATGCGAGACACCACCACTTTGTAGATTCAGAAAAAAGTGTAATATATATACATATACTATGCTTATGATATCTTGAGAGACCAACTAAATTCTCCCCGAAAACTCTGTAAAGAGGTTAAGTTAACAGAAAAGGAAACGAAAAACATGCCAGAGCACTTTATGCTTAACACAGAGTGCGACACCTTTCCCTCATTCAGGGCTGAACACAATTCCCTTTGACAAATTCCAGAGAGAAAACTCAAATACTGAATACAACCACATCACAACCTCACATAATGCTTACTTTATGAACACTTAGAAAAGCTTTTTCAGAACAATTTTTTCTCGCCACAGCATAAAAATCTACAAGGATTTTGATCTAGGTGTCGGTGTCAGCATATGTTCAGGAATATAAAATCTACAAATAACAAAACAGCTAAAATTCATGACTATATTAATACATCGTAGATGGAAATAGATGAAGCGAGTGCATTTCTATACAGCGTTCCCTGCGGACAGTTGTCGGTCTTAACCATTCGCAGGAACCTCCACACGCCACACACATAATGGGCCACAGACCACAACACTAACCAACGAAGCCTGCAGCACCCAAGGGCGAGCAACTCCGTCGGGTGGGGTGCCAAAAGGCATCATGCTCTACATGGGCTTTTAAAACATTAAGAGACCCCAAAACAGCATTTGTCTGCTTGTTGTGGAACAGGCGAAGGTGGAGGAGGTGGAAGAGGAGGAGGAGGAGGTGATGGTGGTGGTGAATAAGGTGCTCTTCATGCCCACCAATTATGAGCTCCTGGAAGTGACTGCGTGCACAAAAGAGGCTTATCAGTGAAAGAGTGTCTTGGACTAATGGTCCAACATTAGCTAGCGTGTGTGTGTGTATAAAGAGGTGTCGCTTCAATGGTGGCTGAGGTAGCGCTAAAGGTTACAAAAAGGTTTCAGCCTATTTTTACTTGATGATGATGATGATGATGATGACGATGAGACACACAGATGATTTGGTTACATTAAAATTTTTTACACTTCCTCAAGCTGCTTTTGCTGCTAATATTTCTAAATCTGCCTGGAACGCAAAATGCAATGATGCGCTCGTTTTTTTTAAGAATACTTCCCGAGCGAGAACAATAATGAAAACCTGAAGGAGGGTCAACGTATACTATATGTATATTGACACAACACATGGATTTCCATGTGAGGAAAGCCAGAAGTAGCAAATAGCCCCTTACATCCCCGTCAATGGGTGGTAATCAATATATTCATCCGTCTGAGCTACAGAGTGCCTCCGCAGCGTTGCGTAATACTTAAACGCCACAGAGTGGATATCGGTACATTCCACAGTCTGTCAGGCAGCAGAGCCGTGCTACGATGGGGGGGGGGAACTAAAATATATGCTGCTGCTATTCCTCATTCAAAAAAAAAAAGCATGCAACATTTACAATTCGTCAGCCAGTTTCGGGGCTTTAGGGAACCAACTCTGATTGTCCGACACACAATACACACGTTGTGCAACACGATCAGATAAGCCAATTTATAGTGCGCCACTTTGTGCAATCGATCCCAGTCGAAGCGCGTTCGGTGTGGTTGAGTTCACCGTGGCGCTAGTAATGTTTAGCCGGCCGGCTGCATTAACTCCTATGAAATCCGGCTTCTTGTTCCACTTCCCTTGATTCATAAGATCACTATAAAGCCAGCTTAGAGGCCTATTGCCGGTGCTGAGCTGTAACAATGGACGAGAGAAATGAGGCCGGGTGATAAAAGGCTTCGAAGGGAACGGGTGGAGGAGCGGGAATGAATGAATGAATGGAGTGTAAAGAATATATAGGCTCGGCTTAGTTTTGTTTTGGAGCACATGGTCGTCCACGTGTAATAGTTCTCGCCTAGCAGAGAGCGTGCTAATGGGTTACTAATAGTGGCTAAACACTGCAGTGTCGTCAGAGATGTATTCCGTGAAACATAGTGAAATACTTGAACCATCTAAATGGCATTCATTGGGAAATGATTCATACACATGTATCACAGATATACACACACACAGAAAAACTGTGTACAAACACGTGTACAAACACGTGTGCACACACACACACACACACACACACACACACACACACACCATATACATATTCAACACAAACCTTATACATATTTAACCAACACCCACACACACACACACACAGACGAACAGAAGTGGCTCTCCAGCTCCAGTGGCCTCTCTTCGATCATCACACAGGGACGATGTGGCAGCCTGCAGCCACTGATAGAGGGCCTTTATTGTGAGGGCAGCCTTTATAGTGAGGGAGGCATTGTGGCGTGATGTAAAGCCGGGTCTGCCGCACGCCCGTGATGTCTGGCAGTGATGTCATTCATCTTGATTGACATTTTGCAGGCATGCTGGCCTCCATTGAGGAACTCTCCGCCAACGGAGTCATCTGCATTCCTCTGGGAGCACCAGAGAGCCCCCCTACCCCCCCACTACGCCATCACGCAGAAATGCACAAACAGGCTGTGTGCACGCGCACGTGCACACAGCATTTTTCACACTCGACTGTAAACTCCCTCACGTCCTCCATCTGTGTTTACCAGCTCAAGCTAAAAGCACCAAGTCAGACAGTGGCTTCCTCTGGGAGACTTTGTGAGTGTCCGTCTGAGGGAGGGACTAAGTGTTTGTGTGTGTGCCTGTGAGTGTGTGCGCGTGTATGTGTTTAAATGGCCCCCTAGGGATGGACCAAGCACCGTGCGTGGTTTGCCGTATCCTCATGTTAGCGATCTGTAGACACATGACCCCATCTCTCCCCGGGACGCCACAACACACTGGACAAACTGGGGCAGGTTTAAGAATCCGAGTAAGATTGGAACACACACGCTTACACTCCAGCAAAGATGAGGTTTGCTCTGCCATTACCGATACACGACATGATCAGGAGGATTTGTGTTTGAGCTCATGCCAGTGGCAAATAAACCCTCACATGTATACAGCATCTGTCGCAAAACATCACAAGGACAAACTTTTTGCATAGAGTAAACATCTAGGCAAACTGTATTAATTCCCTTAAGTAGCTTATGGAAAAGTTCGTATCTCTGTCCAAGAAAAACAGAAAAACACTGCCCAAGATTTCACCATGTTCAGTGACTCAAACATTTGGAATTTTTTGATCTGGAAACAAACTTTCTGTAAACAGAGTTCCACCTACTTTGACACTTAGACGTCTTCCCTTGATCCCACGACTCGGCAAATGAATCGAATTACGGAATCAACGCTCAAAGAAAGCACTGAAACAAGTTTGGGGAAAAGTACACGTCTCTTTCTGAAGAAGAGGAAAAAAAGCTGCCTGTCAAGCCGTGCCTAATGCGACCCATATGGGCTCAACAGGTAGCCAACTTTTGACACGCGATAGAGACACACACTGCAGTCGCAACATAAAGCCCAGAGCAACAAAGATCCTTTGTGTTTTCCTGCATTTCTCTGGCATAATGGAGCCTCTGGAATCCTGCATACTCTGCACACACGCACACGCACGTGCACGCACACACACACACACACACACACACACACACACACACCACCGGACATCAGAACAACAATCTCTCCGTACGCATTCAGCCTCAGAAACCCCTCTCTGCTGGGACAACAATGGTGCCCCAAAGTTGAAACAGCCATTTCTCTCCCTCACTCTGCCCTTACTCACACACATGATCACAAAAAAGAACCACTAAACAAAACAGGCAGGAATTCTTGCCACCACCACCGAACATACACACACCTACAGACATCACAGATTAGAAGAAACTCTGGCTTACGGTAAAGGTTGCATGACCCGGGAAGCGCCAGAAGAAAACGTCAAAAATAGCTCTGCTTGAAGAAAAGCCTGCTCGCTTTGTGAGACGCGTCTTGTTGCAAAGTAAGGGGAGGAAGTTTCTGCAGGGTCTAATAGTTTTCAGCTGTGGGCCAGATGGTGATGCACTCAGGACCACAGCAAGTAGGAGGAGGAGGAGGAGGAGGAGGAGGAAGAGGATAAGCAGGAGGAGGAATGATGGTAGGGTTTTTTTTTTTTTTTTTTTTGCATACTCGACAAGAGGTTTTTCGGAAAAAAAAAACAAACAAAAGTGCTCCATACCTGACATTCTGGAACAGTCTGCCAAGAGGAACTGAGGGGGATCACAATATGTCAGCGTTCTCTAAATAAAACCTTACAAAAACATAGCTTTTGAGTTGAGCTTTCCTTAGTTTATACTCTTGTTCCTGTACGTGTTCTTTAACTTTGTTCATGCCTTGTTGTGTCGTATCCCTTGTTCAGTAAGTTTGGATTGCCCGACCCAGGAGAGTTGGTCGTTGTTTGCGGGAAAACACAAGCCTTTCAACACAAGGGTTCTGGGTTTATTGCAGACGCACCGTGTGCATACCAAAGATGACTTCTGAAAGCCAACTTAACCCCTTTGGCAGTTACACGGCCCGTCTCGTTCCCAGGTTTCAGCTTGACTCCTGCCGTCGTCAAATCTGCACATTCACAACCAAATGCGCTGGCCTTTTCAACATGTCCTGTCCTTATGTTCTCCACAAAACAACACATCCTGCCCATGTAGATTTACTCCACATTTTACCCTCCACACTCTGTGTGGACAGTGGTTACTCGTGAAGTAGCCCTGCAGCTGCAGAAATATTGTTGCAATAAGACCATGTATTCTTGGAGCCCTTACAAAATTGAACTGGGCTGAAATGTGACACTTGCCTGTCTTTCTCGGGGCTCGGCGGTGACCTGGCCAATAGAGCTTTGCTCGCCCATAGAGAGCAGGGGAAATAAAGTCATGTAATAGCGGCAGATAAGGCAGCAGAGAGAGAGGGCGAGAGAGAGAGAGAGAGAGAGAGAGAGAGAGAGAGAGAGAGAGAGAGACTATTCAACGCGCTTCTAGCCCCCTCGACACAAACGCTGTCGGTGGAACGCATTCAAAAAGCAGGAAACATTAGCACTGCCTGACAGCTACCCAAAGAGCGTCACAGGAAGAGCAGAGATACCGAAAAATGGCTCGATGGACAGACAGATCATACAAACCGCCTTCCAGAAAATGAAGTATATGTGATGTTTCAAAGGGGTTTCCTGCTGGGTGGTGAGGTCGGAATAGGAGCATAGGTGGTAACACAGATCCACTGGCATGCAAACCTGCCTGCCTGTGCCTTTTGGGGGCCATATAAAACAGGGCCCCGCCCTGTTTCTGGCCTGTTTCAAATTCTAGGTTTTCTGTTTTACTTTATTTTTCTATGTTTTTTTTTCCCTCCCCGCCATGCCTTGCCCGGTAACATTTCAACTCCCCAGCTTGTGTATGGGCAGCTGTGGCTGGCTCAGACATTAAACAGCCCTGGCTGGGGGGGGGGGGGGTTGCTTTCATGCTCGATGATTTGAGGGGGGAAAATGCATAGGAAGGAATGTCAAGATTTTTCACCATTCCTACCACACCCATATGTCGAATTCTCAGCTGAAAATATGTCCACATTTGCAACCCTCTTTGACATATTTTAGGAGTCTGCACTTTAGCCATTACACTGCAGAGGACAAACATGCCATACAAAGAGTTTCGCAGAATTACCCTTATGTTGCAGTACTAATGGTGTGCAATTATGTTATAAAATGTGATGATTAGGGGCCCAGTCCAAAGTCCTAGTTTTAGCAAAGGCAAAAACATTAATTTTATTCAAAAACATTAACATCTTCCTAAAAGAAAATGTTATGACCCCTCAAGATCGCAATAAAACATTGACATCTGTTTAAATTTAAATATATTCCACAACACACGCACACGCACACACACACACGCACACACACACACACACACACACACACACACACACACACACCACACTTGTCAAAACCAATTTACCACAACACGCATCGTATGACAGGAAAACCTCAATAAGTCATCAGCAATTCCACAACGCGCCGCCGAGCTAATGGAGAGAGTGAGGCCGAGGCATCCGTGGAGTAAGGAGGTGAAACCCAGAGCATCTCCACGGGGTATGTTTACCAAGCACAAACAGGTCGACTGGCTCCCAGACAGCCCGAAAGGCCAGGCTTGTGCTTGACCTTACGACGGACATGTCAGGGAAACGCAAAGGAAATTACAACAGAAAACCGCAACATTTTCTCGACAACATGGCAAATTGGCTGCTGAAGACGAGCAGGATGCTGCTGTTCAGTCTTATGACGTTTGACCACCATGTCAAATGCAGAGGCATTTCTTTAAAGTCCTACAAGTAAAATACCTGTTACCACGACGTTCACAAAGAGAAGACACATTGTGAGGAATAAACACTTCTGGGGGATTGTAAACATGTTTTCACTTTAAACAAAAAAAAAAAGGGAAGACTCCATTTAGATTCCTTCCACGATTGTAACAACAAGGACGCAGAATTAAGGGGCTGTTGAATCTCCATTTTCAGCTCCTTTCCACCTTTTACCCAAAGGCAAAACAAACAGCGCAGGAACTCGCGAGCACATAATAAGGTTCAAGGCCCCTCCGGTTGGCATGTCCGGCTGAGGGGTAGGAAGTATGGGTGGGGAACTGTGTGGTCAGGTCTTTATACAACCCGTCTTTAAAAAAATAAAAACCCCTAGTTCAGAGACCTTGTTGCAAAACGACCACTTTAACTAACTGCAGGCACACGGGCAGTGTTGTTGATGTCTTCTGTCCTTGAAGAACTGGAACAGCAAAGAGGGTTTTGTTCTTCCATGTTCCTGTGTGGTCCATTGTTAAAGGCATGCATTTTTAGTGTTATTCTTATGTATTAGCATGTTGTTGCACTTCACATGATGAGAACCTAATATATTGGCATATATAAATAATATAACCTATACACTAAGAACAGCATTAAATACTATATAACTGCTATTTTAGACACAACCAGACAGGCAGATATCCTTAGAATCCTGAGAATATTATTATCCACAGTAAATATCTTCGTGGGATTTTGCTGACAGCGACTAGTCTTTTATATTCAGGTTAGGTGTGTGTAGACAGAGGATAGTTTCCCCTCACAGAATCATAGCTGGAATATATAGGAAAAATAAATAAATACAATGACATTTCTGTCAATCACAACAATGCACATTTCTCCTCAATCAAGTGGTGGCATGATGGATAATCAATGATCAATTTGAATTTCAAAATAAAAGGATCATTAGAAGGTCCTGATGACAGTCTTAAACCTTTAGTATGTGTATTTACAGGGATGTAAAAGAGCATGTTGCGGGCATTCAAAGACATGGACTGAATGTGAAACATAAACTGTCATAAAAATGTTTGATGCTTAATTTGTGTATTTTATGGGGCTGGCATTAGAAGTCATTATTGGAAGTGGTTAGAAGGTTGAAAGGTTCTGGGTTGGAATCCCATTTCAACAGCCTACCTGGAGGCTGTCCTTGGACATAATGCCCAACCCCCATCTCTTCCTTGATGACTGTGTCTGAATTCAATGTAAGTCACTTTGGGTAAAAGCATCTGCCAACTGAATAAATAGTAACTCTGTACCTTAATCTCAGGGGACAGACACCAGAAAAATACTTCTTTTGTTTTAGTACTGATGTGATGGTTAATTGTAATGGACTGGTACATTTGCCCAATTACTGATACAAAATGTGTAGAGCAGACAGATGGAGGCTCCCAACAAACTGTAGGGCGAAATCAATGAAGGAATGTGAATGAAAACCTAAGTGGTCATTATCTGGACCGAGAGCTGTTCTAACTGTGTTGCTACTACAATGCAGAATGCTGCTAACCAATTCTGCATATACATTTAATAAATGCATAGTATTACTAGCTCCTGAAGTCCCTTGCTGTTGTGTCCAGGGAGCTGGGATTTGATGAGGGCTAACAGAGGGGGATGTTGAAATGTTCAACAGGACAATTTTTTCCCACTACATTACAAATAATTGGTTCATCAATATTTATTTAATTGATTAATGATTTTCTGTATTAATCAGCAGGGAGGGAGCCCCGTTTGTACCCCAACAGGGGTACAAATGAATTAACAAGAACAGGATCTAACGATGGCTACAGCTTTCCTACTCTCTGCACTGTACTTTAAAGTCTGCTTTAAAGAAAACTATCAATAAACTAGAGTATGATTGTATGTTTTCTTGTACTAATGTTAGTTACTATGACTAGCTAGTTACTATGATGCCAATAGTGCAATAATGCTTTCCTACAAGGTCAAAATACTGTTTTTGATGTTAGCTGTTTTTTTTCACAACTGTAATAACCTCTGTGATTAGGAGAGCCGGTTCTTCTGGGTCTGGGTCCACTGAAGTCCCGCAGAGCGCAAACAGCTGACCAAGCATGGACCGCACGGACGGGGTGCCGGCCTTTAAGTGGGACTGTTTGGATAGAGATGAAACAGCTCTGTCAAAGACTGCCACTTGGGAGTGAAGACAAATGACTTCTTATTAAGACTCTCAGACTCCAGCACTAAACCGTTTGTCTCCCGCACTTCAGATGAAATCCCAGCATATCACGGCCATTCCTGTACCTCAATTTTCCTGCCTCTTTGAGGCACTTACACCACCACGGTGGACATACTTATGTGTGTGGAAGGAGGTTTTGCGAGTCACTTTCATTATATTTCAAGGACTGTCTCACTTTGTTGTTGGTAAGTTTTCGCTGAGGTAGAACTTTCAGAACTCAGACCATGACTATTTTTTAATTGCATTGCCTCAGGGGTGAAAAAAACCCCACTTTGTGTTAGTAGTTAATGCTTATGCTAAAAATGAGGTGGCACTTTCAAAATAATGACCCATTTTGGGATCTAATGATAACTTTTACCAAAACAAATTGTTCCTTCAGTCTAAATTGGGATTCTACAATGATATTTGTCGGTAAAGTTGATCTCAGTGTCTTTGAAGGACTTAAATTGGTTTTGCTAAGGGTGTAATAAGAATGATTAAAAGTAATTCTTCGAAAAATAAGTGAAATAATGAACAAACTAAACAATAAATAATTAAAGAAATACCCATCTGGATGTAGGTGTGAGAGTGTGAGTGTGAGTGTTAGTGTGAGTGTGCGTGTGTGCGTGTGTGTGTTAAAAGTAACCCACTGGCAAAAACAAGATTTCGACAATGTCCTTCCTCACTAAATTAGGATTAGAAAATGGGGTGCGGAGTGGGGAGGCCCCATAAATAAAGTTCACATTCCTCCCAACATATAATCAATAGATCACCTTTGAATGTTAAACGTCTCATCTAATTCCAACTTGTGTTTTAATTTTCAACACTGCGGGAGGGGGGGGGGGGGGGGGGGGAGCCCCCCCCCCCG
>OMKQ01045792.1:7496-19279 GCA_900302335.1 Phycis phycis
AACTTTTATCATTGCCATGGTAAATATGGGGCTTAGTTTGGCTCCAGTCAGGAGCAGTCTAAAATGATTTGGGCATGGATAATTTGTCTTAAAATTTCCTATTCAATCATCCCAATTATTTATCTACTTTAATGTTTATGTCAAAACTAAATAATAAAAATAACCTGCAATCATATTAAATATAATTGTGATATGATATGCTGCAGACGTTTGTAGGAAGTGCATGTTAATGTGCGAGAACAACTCTTCACTGTTTTCCGTTAACATCCTGTTTTGCCTTGCCATTGCTCCAAAGGTGCCAGTTAGTTTGTGGATGAATCCTTTCAAACCATGACACCGGTCTGGCAGTAATTTCCCCATTAGCTAAAGTCTCACTCTGCGGTGGCTCTTCAAATATACAGTATCTCTTCCCCAATAAACAACATAAAGCATAGGTGATTTCGGTGGCCATCTAACAGGGTCGAACATCTCGCTCTCACAGGTCATGCCGCCATTTGTCTTGGCATTCCAGCAGTTCTTCATTGTCAGAAGTTAGGGAACTTAATTAACGCTAGTGGAAGGAAAGCGATCATGCCATCAGCCCCAGATAACATCCCTGCTGGTCAAATGCTCGTCAAGGCTATCGGTGGTAGTATTGCAGCTTGCTGGGTATCAGTACAGCTCAACACAATTGAATACTCAGGTTTTACTTTGAGTTTTTCTTTTGAAGTATGCTCTCTGTAAAACTCCCAAAAGTCTTTTGGTTATGTGTTGTACCTGTGAGACAGTTTGGACAAATGTTCTGCCTCTTCATCCCTTCCGGTAAATAGGTCAACATTATCATCAAAGATTGTCTGGCTCATCATAAAAGTGTGTTTTATTTATCAGAGTAGGTGACTGCATCGCCAGTGTGCAGAAGTAAATTTCCACCACTGTCAAAGTAGCTCCCCCTGCCAGCCCAGCCAAATGGCCTGTATTGACCAGCTGGCCCTGTGTAACATTGAAACATGTGTGCTAGTGGAACATTGTCATGCTGGGCCCCGGCTACCAAATTGCGCCAATGGGCTCTCCGCTAATGAAGAAAGTTGGCACAAGTCAAAGAGCAGGCATGGTCAGCCATCATCCTCCTCTGACTGGGGCCTTTGCCATGCTCATTGATGCTCATTGTTTGTTCGCACTCATCCCATTTTACTGCTGCCTTCTTCTCCTGCACACTGCTCTTAATTAGCTTGCCTCATAGCATGTATTTTATCAAGGTTTTACTTGTCACATTAATTCACTATTGATCTGCATATTTTAACAATATGCAGAAGAAAACTCTTCACTTCAACACAAACTTTGAAACATATTTTGTTCATTTATTGGAAATGTTGCATCATCATTTATGCATTTGTTATTCACCATGCCTGTGATTTATGTTAGAAAAGTGGTTGTCCTATTTATAAAGCAGCAGAATACTGACACGTAAGCTAGAGGATCACAGACCTTAGTTGTTGGGTAATTACAAAGATGAATCAATGTGTTTTTAATGTGGCTAAACAATAATTCATCAGCTTGCGGGTCTTTCTGGACTCTCTGGCCTTACTTGAACTAGATTTTTGCAGCCCTAACATAAACTGAACTGCAGTCTTAGTCCTGTGTTTCTATTGCAAGTGAGTCACTCGCAAGAGCTTTACACCTGCCTTATTTGGGGTCTGCCAAATAAAAAAATGTATGTGCACTAACCACCGATTTTGCTGGATTCAATTTAAATTTCAATTGGCCTGTCAGCAATGCAGATTCATAGGACTTTTTTAGAAACAAAAAGCTTAATTTAATATTGTTGGCTTTAATATTGTTGGCCTTGGGTAAAAGTGAATGCATTGCTCTGTGTTACATTGTTACAGTGCATTGATCATTTCAAGGATATTCATTGGGGGGCAATTTCTGACACCCTTGGACATCTCTTGAACTTCATCACTGTAGATAATGTCCTAGAGGCATACTGCTGCCATAAAGTTAGCACGTCATTTTGAAAACATGGTTTTCATCGCAAGTTTTGGACCATCAGCCACCATTGGACCATATATACACTCTGAATTGCATAAATATCTAATCTGATTAGTACTGAATTTAGATTGACTATATAGGATACCCTAACGCAGCTAAACTAAGATATGTTAATGCACGTTAAATGATGCGTGAAGCTGAATCACTGATCCACCAATGCAGATAAATGATGAATCAACAAACTGCTACACATGCCTGCAGCAACTTTAACGATGTCTCCATTGGCAACGGGCCTTCGGCAGCTTTAGCGTTCATTTGACATGCAAGGTAGCTGCATCCAATAAGGACCACCTCAGAATAATTTTCCATTGATTCTGAAGGTTCAAAGAGGGGGGAAGCCGCTGAAGCGCCAATGTTAGGTTTTGTGCAAATAAATAGTCATAGTCTACAAGAGCAGCGGCACTTCCAGATAAATGCTCAATCAGCCAATATAGTCAAGACTTAATAGTCACTCGCTGTAGATAAGTTGGCCCAATCAGACCACAAGGGCAATAGCCCTTTGGTTGCAGTATACACCATGGGATAATCACTGTCTTTAGAAATTGGGTTGGGTTAACGCTTTGTGATCTGTCTTCCGTGCCACTGCAGGCAGAGAGATGGGGGGGGGGTGACACTTCAATTATGGTTCTTGAGAATGCTAATGTAATCGCTAGTTTCAAGTCTGTGTTCTTCATGGTAATGCTATAGTGACGCGGCGTCATCAAATTTTCTACTTGGAACTACGAGGCATTGTTTTATGCACATCAGCTAGTAAATGGTAATTGTGTGTCGTAGATCTTAGTCAGTGAATACAACGGCCATGTCAAAAGAAGACATTGAATGAGTTGAGAAATAATGAGTCCTCTCATTAGCACAATGCAATGACTAAAATGACAATTTGACATCACATCACAACAAAGACTAAACCTGGAAATATAATGTAATTTATTTCATCATGGTTGCCAAACTGAAAAACGAGTAGAACGAGTAGAAAAAAGGCAGATACTCCTATCTCCTATCTCCTCCTACGCCTATATTTCCATTATGATAAATAAAACAAGTGGTCCAAACCAGAGGCCTCAGTATTCTGACATTAGTGCAACATCAGTTGTATATTGGATGCCCATGGCATGGTATGATGGGATTTGAGTGAGTGAAACATTCAAATAAAGGATTTGTTTAAGCTTCAACACATCCATCCAGAATGTCCGTTTTTTTATTGTATTTGAAAATATAAGGACAATGTTACTCTCCCCTTACTCCTACTTTCTCTCTGTCGCTACCTTCAAGTTTCACAATTGTAGACAACTGCTACCCTACCGAAGGACGGGTATCTTTCTGGAGGCATATTTAAAACGATTCCTCAATCAGGACAAAGAAGACACGGGAGCTCACCTGGTTATCTCGATTTCTTAGCAACAACTTTGAATGCAATTCGCACCAGTTGTGACCATTATTTTTGCAAAGCGTAAAGAAAAATACTCTTTATACCCTGAGGTCAATATATATGGCAGTCCCTCATGTTTCTGTAACCCTAAGTCCCCTAAATCTCTGCAACCTATTTATAAAGTTTGTCTTTTATGCATAATGGCGGTAAATGGTGGTGTATTGCCAGACATTATATTTATGTATTCATGGCATTAGTGCAATATTCCAAAAATGTATCTGAATGACATACCTTTGCACACAAGTATATTTAACCTGACATTATTGTACTATTCTTAACACATGCACTATAGGCCAACATGCACGCACACACACAATAGTCAAGCCAGCTGCTCAGCTGGTCCTTATCACAGTTCCAGTCTGCTGTGTCAGGGACATTCTCGGGATGTACACCATCTCATTAGTCCCCTCCTGTCTGTCTGTCTCTCTCTCTTCCTCTCTCTCTCTCTCCCTCTCTCTCTCTCTCTTTCTGCCTTGCCCCTCTCTCTTTGTCTGTCTCTCTTTCTGCCTCTCTCTCTCTTTCTCTTTCTGTGTCACACATGCCTCCTCTCTTTCTTGCTCTATATACTTTATTCTTGCTCAGCTGTTCTCCCCCCTCCTCCCCTCTTGTATCTGTCTTCCCTTCCTTCTTCTTCCCTGTCCAATTTGCTTTACTAACTCTGTCACTCCTGTCTCCCCAGCTCCCCTTCCTCTATATTAATCTTTCTATTTTGGTTTCGCTTTTTTTTCTTTTCTTCCCCTCTGTTCTCGATTCTCTCTGGTTGCTTTTTTAATTCCAGTTCTGCATCCATCGCAGCCCGGCCTCAATGGCCCTCGTCTGCCCGGCCGCCTGTGCCTGCTCCTTTGTCCTCGACTTTCTTCTTACTCTGCTTCTCTTTTTTTAGTTTTTGTATTTCTTTGCTCGCATTTCCCCCGTCTGACTCTCCCCCCATCTGTGTGTTACCCAAAAAAACACATCTATGACTTCCCTATTGAAAGGGCTGCTGCAGAGCAATGGAAGCAAAACGCAATGATAGAAAGTGCTGGAGGCACAGCGTGGTTGCACAGTGGGCAGGGCTGTTGCCTCACAGCTCCAGAGACACGGGTTTGATTCCTGGCTCGGCTTTGATTTCATGCTCGGGGTCTGACTTGTGGGGTAGTTGTCCATCTTGTCTTTGTCGCTGTGTATGGCTATGTATTGTGTGTGAATGTATTGTATGTGCGTGTGCACATAGGTTTTTGCATGTGAGAATGATGGTGTGTACGAGATGTGCATTTGTTGCTGTGGAATTCAGCGTACATGCGTGAGTCTGCGCACGTGGATGTGGGAGTTTGTAGGATTGTCAACACTGCAAGGTATTGTGCAAGGATCTCAACACCGGCAGAAGCATTTACATTTAGCACCGAGAGTCCTCCGGTGGAGGGGGGGTGTGTAATACCCATGTTTATGAACCAAGGCAACTTGTGTTTTTTTAAGATACTACCATCATTATGTATAAGCATTATAGTAAGAATTGTTATTTATGAACTGTGTCCAATAAGCTTAACACTCTCTGGGAAGCGGCCGCCAGCATCCGCCCCTGTCCAGACGGAGCTCCAGACACCCACACACACACTCGCCATCGGTGTCCCTCTGCTGGGATGTCACTGTGACATCACAGATAGACCAGGATCTGCTTCTGGAGCAGAACATTCAGAAACGGTTGACTGAGACATAAACATTGGATTTTACACCTGTTTTATCTTCAATACCTTCTCATTTTTGTAACAGGGACAAAATGCCATAGATTATTATGTTGAAGACCATATCAGACATTGCCAAATATCTTTGGTTCACTGCCCCTTTAAACGTTTATGTAAGATTGGAGGCAAAACTTGAGTTGCCATGCTATAAACTTTCCTTGAATCTAACTGGAAACTTAGATTATATTTAGATGGACTAGAGTTACATCTGATAGGGGTCAATGTGGATGCATTTTTTTGGAGGGCGAACAAAGAGCAGAGAGAGAGAGAGAGAGAGAGAGAGAGAGAGAGAGAGAGAGAGAGAGAGAGAGAGAGAGAGAGAGAAAGAGAGAGAGAGAAGACGATATCCCATTCCAGAATAAAACAATATCCTGCCTAACCAAAATCCATTATGATAGCCTCTCCTCTTTGGCCTACTCTTGGCCTGGATCTGATGGAATACTAAAAGTGAGATAAGAAACCACTCACATGTGGCTCTATCCTTGTACATTACCTTTACTACACCAAGTTCACTGTATGGTTCCAATACAATGCATGTGCCATATAAGTAGTAAGAACATCATGGAAACTGATTATGGCATTGATCATGTCATTTTCTTACATATGAACATGAGCTTTGTAAGCAGCATGGAAGCAACAACCAGGTAAAGTTGGTTCCTGTCGCTGTAACATGGTTTCAGATGTAGGGTAGACAGACTACTATCTACTTCTGTTACGGTTTTGTGAACATGCTGAATAGTATCGCTTCATACCAGGTCGCATGGTGTTTGGTAACTGCTGTTTGACGGTAAGGGATGGACTAAGGTCTTTACACTGTTGCTTAATGATTTTGCTGGGATGTGTTAGGTTTTGCTTTTGTTTGGTTAGATTTAGCTTTCCCTGGTTTTCTTTGTCCTATTTCATTTTGGGTTAGGTTATCATTTTGTGTCCAACGGTAGGGGGGTTTGTGATGTGCATAGCCCCATACCATTATTATTGTCTTGGCTGAAACTAACTGATATCTTCCGTGTGTTTGTCTTGGTTGTCTGAGTCTCTCCGTGTGGTGCCTCTAGCCTGTGTGTCTGGGTGTTTGTTGGTACACGCTTCACTCCCAAACTTCACTGCCCCATACGTGTTTGTGTTGCATGGGTGTGCATGTCTTTTTACGTCCCGTGGGAGTGTGTGTGTCAGACATGTGGTGAAGGTGAATAGCCTTTTACCCCCGCAGCCTTCCAGCCCCACAACCAGCTGTTACCCACTGGCCAGGTAGACCAATCAACTCGATATTATTGTCTATGTATAATGCCAACTATACTTTTGTTTAAGACCCTTTTACATTAGGTTAGGTTACATTAGGTTAGGTTACATTTGATTAGCTACAATTAGCTACAATTTCTGTCTCATGGCTCTTATTTTGATTCAATGGCATTTTGATTGAGTGTCCCGGTTCTCATGCATTCAGATCTTTTGCAACAAAACAATGTGGGGGAAGCACAAATTGCTGATTGTAGCTTTAAAAGACACTTTGCGATAAATGTGACGTTTTAATAAATCCCTTGTTGGGGAAACTCACATTCGCTGCCGTTCATTGACTTGTCGGTGTGTTATTGTTTTGAGCAACCCGGCAACACATTTCATCGTAAGCATTAATATTGCATATATTTTCCTGATCTCTCCAAGGTGATGTGAATAGAAATAAATAAGCCATGCCGGTCACACATGCATTCAGCAATGGCGCGCTGCCACTACAGGATCTATAGCAAGGCTCCTCTGTCATGTCATACTTTTGGGAAATATGATGATTTCCACTTGGATGATTGGATAATGAGTCATAATGATGGAGTCATAAGACAACACAAAAAACGGGTAGCCTACAAAGTTTAATCATTTTCTTTCTTTGTATTTATATATATTTGAAACATATTTTGATTACAGTGGCATTTTGAATGATAATAATGTATTTCATTCCGTAGTAATTCATAATAGTTCATAGCTCATATGTATTTTTAATATGTCCACCACGCTTTTTGTGTGATAAATGACTTGGTTGTATTTTTTTGTGCTTTACTGAACAAGCCGGTCAAACAAGATCACGTACAGGGGAGATTCAACAAGGAACACCGCAGTGGTTAAACCCTTTTTTTTTATTCCTTTATGGGTTGAAGTTTTTTGCATTTGGCTTCAGCTTAACCCTACATGCATATTTTACTAAAAAGCCACTCGAAGAACATAATAACAAAGGCAAATAAAGTGGGGGGTAAAGGGGGTAAACTTGACGAAAATGTTTTCACTATTTATTGGTTTGGGTTTAGTCAGGTTTACCAGGCTGCATCCAAACAACTTCACCAGTACCAGACTGTGCCCCCCCCCCCCAGACTTGAATGTCACGTGGGTTGCCAGGTTGAGAACCCTGAGAGAACACAAGCACAATGTTGCAATGCAACATGTAGAATCAAGAATGTTTTTTATGTTACGTTTTGTTAGAGCTGGAAAATGTTTTCATAATGAAACTCAATGTTGATGGAAGTTGGATGCAAAGTATTTATATATCCCCATCCCCACTCATTTTTGTAAATTTTTGTTCACGGTGTAGTGTGTAGGAATTTAGTACCATCTAGCAAACACAATTTGCATTAATGGAATATAATGTGAATTAAGTAAGTTTTACTGTATAATCACATGAAAAAAAGGTGTTTGTTTTTTGCTACCTTAGAATAAGACCTTTATATCTACATAGGGTGCCATGCTGCCATGTTACACCTCCATGTTTTTACAGTAGCCCAGAATGGACAAGTAGCTTTAGAGCTAACACATCTTTTATTCAATCAAAAAAATTAGTTTTGGCCTCAGAGATATAGAGGGGGATATTATATCCATGGCTATCACCCATTTTTTATACTTCCATCACTGAGTAGCAGTGTTATAATCAGCAATCATGGATATGAAATGCGGCACACACTAGCGTGGAAATCAACTACAAACACTGTTGTAGTTGATTTATGGCACTGGCTCCATACATCCACACACCGTGGCGTGTGAAGTTTCTGAGAAACGTAACCCTCTCCCTCTAGCGCCAATGGAGACGAGCCTACGTTCCGTCCTTTCATAAGATTATTCCATGTATTTCGAGGATTCGATTATAGTGGAGATTTTAATCCAAGCAATTCAAGTACCGAAGTGCAAGTAAACATTGGCTGCTATCAAGATGAATGATCAATACATATAACAGAGAGCAATAATTATAGGTATATGGATTTAGTTCACCACAATGGATGCAATAAGAGGACGGTGTGGTGAGGAATACAAATAGGCTGGGACCTTTGCCTTGTCCAACAACATGTTCAATGTTCATGGTGACTATGACAAAGATCATGATTGTGATTGGTTAAACTGAGTGATTTGCAGATCAAAAGCTGTCAAAAAACAATGTTGGTCCTATTCAAATGTTGCTTCACAAATCTACATAAATCGTGGCTTGTATAGTCCCATTTAGCTCTGTGATTTGTAATTATTTAATTGTTGGAAAAACAATGCAATCTTGTTCAATGTGAAGGGACATTTTCTTGTAAGCTATGACCTATAGTTATACTTGCAGACTAAATTGCTAAATACACAGGATAGCTAGTAATAGTAGCGGCGGCAGTGGTTCAGTGCATAGAGTGGGCCGTCCACTAACCACAGGGTTGGCAGTTCAATCCCCACCTCCATATGTCGAAGTGCCCTTGACACTCAACCCCAAATTGCTCCACGGGCGTTGTTCATCCCTTGCAAACTGTAAGTCGCTTTGGACAAAAGCGTCTGCTAAATGCCGTAAATGTAAATGTAGTATCTAGTAGCTAGATGCTATTTTAGACATTGTTGTGCTAGTGTTCCATGACACTTTATTTTAAACTGTTTGGAAGAAAAGTACTCAGAGAATATCATATCAACTTTAATTAAGCAAATTAGAAGCTTTTAGATATGGGGGTGACATGCCCTTTATGGAGCCCGGTTGTGCAGCTCTATTCATCATTATAGTTGTAGTATCGTAATAATAGGAGCACATGCAAGTCCATGTATATTATGAACCCTATGGGTAGTTGGTCGGTTGGCACCCCCAGCTAATTAAAGGTGCTGTAGGGAAGAGTGAAGAGCTATAATTTGAGAGTAATTTGTTAGAAATGCTGTTGCCATCTGTGAGATACTGAACAATTCAGAGCAGGGGGCACAGAGCTGGGATTAATTAATTCTGAGTTTTGACTTAAAATTATTTTGAAAAAAAAAAGATAGTGATGCAGGTAATAACTAGTGGCTGAAAATTGGTCTGACCCAAAATAAAGAAACAAAACAGTCGTCATTCGAACCACAGAATACCATAACCTCCTTTTCCCTTATCCGTTATCGTCCGTTATCTTTATGAACATGGGGATATTTATAGAATCTAGGTCAAACCAAACATTGAAAATGGGGGTTGAACAGAACATCAAACATTGTTATAACTTCAATAGCGTGTTCATATTTAATATAATTTAATATTTACCAAAAAGTATGCATGTACTTAACATTTCATTGGGCAAACCTATTTAACTATTATACGATCTGATCCCCCTCCATTTCCAATTGGTCTGATCCATAATCCCTGTTCCTCATTTAGTTTGGGCTGCTGCGTCTGCCCATCCTTCACCAGGAACACATGGCAGCTCTCGGCTCAGTTGCAAACAAGGTGAAGGAAAACCAAGTGTTAACAATGTTGCAAATCTTTAAAGTGATGTAATTGAGAATAGACAACCAATGCCTGGGTAAGGCCTGCAATATACCAAACAAATAAAACTTCAACAAAAGGTATGAAACTGATGCATTAAAGGAAATGTATGCATTATGAATGATAACTGCCAAGAATAAATACCTAATAATTTCACTGCATTGCTGTTCGGCTGGTTGACTGTGACTGCCTCTGTCTTAAGCAGCTGACCTCCACCAGGATGAAGCCAGGGTTTCACTTATGTTTACGGTTAGATGACAAACAGGATGATGGTGTTGATGATGATCAGTTAGTTTTTTTTTTTTTTTTCTACAACAGGGTAGCCTGGGAACCAGACAAATCTGCTAGCTCATGTTTTATTTGTCTGGCATATGCTTCTGGCCCCCCTCCCATTCTGACAGATTTCCAGCAGAGCTGGCCCGGGTCGGGCCAATCACAATCACTTATCTAACATTGGGCAGGTTTGATACAATGACTGTACAGAGGCTTTTCATGAACAGCCAAGAAGGCTGCCACAGATGTGTCGCATGTCTTGTTGCTCTGATGAGTTTTAGGTCCATCCACGGAAATGAACACGGGTTCATGACGAACACGCATTTGCGAATTGGTGTGGCGATTTCAGGCTAACAAACAGGGATCTGTCACCATCAATTATGGAGGTGGAATCAGAAGAGCATGCAGAAACCCGGAGAATCCCTGTGTGCTTTAAAACATAATGTAAACATATATACATCGAAATTGCATAATACCTCCAGTATGGAGCTACAGGCAGTCGCTCATAAATCCCTTGAAGGACGCCTTGTATCCAATGAAGGTTATTCTTTTATTTGACTCTATGACTCACAAAAAGACAATTTATAGTGTATAGCGCCAGGTGAATGGTTATTTATATAAAAGCAGCACTATTTATGTGGCTGTGACTTACAGTGAAAGTCACGTAGACTAGCCTATACATAACTCAACCTGATGTATGGGTGCCACTGGCGAGGTGCTTTTTAACACCTGTTTAAAACAATGCTGGCTTTGAGCACCTTTTACTGTGCATTACCGCAGCATCTCTCCTATTCAAAGAGGGGGGAAGGACGTTGTTTGCAGAGCCATACTCAACAAATGTGTACCCAGAGGACACTCTGGTGTTATTGTCTTTAAGGGATTCCTACCTCCCTCTCTCTCGTAGAAGAGAGAGGTTGCTGTGACACTCTGCAGATGCATCATCATCAACACCTTCCAAAGCCCCACTGCCATCCGTCATACCGCCATCTCCACCTAACATCCCACCTCAAAAGGGGCTCCTTCCCCACAATGCCACGCGGACACTAAATCCTAAACACCTTCTTCCACACAGGAAGATCCCCGTGCAACATGCACTGCACTTTGTATAGTCACATGTGTCGTCTCTGTCAATGTCGCGTGAATTACATGTTGTCTTTCAACTGTGCTGTTGTGTTGCCTTGTGTAGAACCTTGAACGGCCGCGTGTTTTGTAAAACTTGAACGGAATGCTGTTCTATTCTTTATAGAGCAATTATGTTCAACCGACACAACACAATGTCTGGTCCACAGAAATCCTTTCGTTTTTCCTCCATTGTGCCCCGGTGTGAGTGCGGCTGGGTGAACTGCACACTGTACCCAAAGCAGACAGAAACACAGCAGTTGTCAAACCGTGTCTGGCATCAAATGTTGTTCCCTGTTCTGTCAGTGTGTGACTGTGCTTATGTTTCATTGTGAAAAGAACAGAGGGCTCTCACACACACACACACACACACACACACACACGCACGCACGCACGCACGCACGCACGCACACACCCACGCACTGGTGCACTCCATTGTAATTCCTCACACAACTTCGGTTAAGAAAACTATTTATGGGCGAACGCTGGCTGTCCC
>OMKQ01045797.1:0-10003 GCA_900302335.1 Phycis phycis
CGCATATAATAGTATAATAGGACAGAGAGAGAGAGAGCGCTCAACAAGAGAAAGAGAGAGCAGATAGAGAGAGAGAGAGAGAGAGAGAGAGAGAGAGAGAGAGAGAGAGAGAGAGAGAGAGAGAGAGAGAGAGAGAGAGAGAGAGAGAGAGCATCGTAGAAAGCTAGACTATTGAAATATCATATTTCTACTGGATTACTGTTTGCGTGTTTGCCCCCCAGTCAGGGGGCAAAGGGCATATTATGTCGACATTGACATGCAACAAACTGTAGCGGACCATTTCCGTGAATAAAATCATCTATTTCTCTGGGTTTGAACATGGTTGGAAACAATTTGGATAATTTAAGTGCACAACTCAACAAAATATATAACATTAAAACTCGTTTTGAGTTTTAATGTGGAAATGTTACAAATTATGACTTTAAAAGAACAGTTTACACACACACACACACACCAGGTTTTTTTAGACAATCTTTCTTTTTGTTTATCGATCGGGATCAGAGAGGGCAGGTCAAATCCACAGCAGAGATGTCACTGAAATTAATGATTAGCCCTGTCTGTTGGTGAATGCCCTGCTCTACTGTGCAATTTTCAACGTTGAAAGCCTATTACAGCATGAGTAGCCATAATGGCTTGAAATGCATTACCTTTTACATTTGGTGTCACTATTATTTATAACCGAAGCCATCAGGACAAGTTCACCACACAGGTGACCATTTAAAGAAGGCAGAAGGAGTTTATTTAAAAAACATCAAGGGTGTTTGATCCATTTTAAAATAAAAAATTAAAGTTACTAAATAAAAAAAAGAATGTATGGTAATGAAAAAGGATGTATTGTATACTAGCGATGGTTAACCGCGCAATTGAAATGCTTGAAACTTGTTCTGGTGACTTTCTTACTGTATTAGCAGCAATGAAACGTTTCATCTTCTTATGACAAATGTACTCTCTGTAAGTCGCTTTGGATAAAAGCGTCTGCTAAATGCCCTGAATGCAAATGTAATTGTAATTTAGTAGGTTTTCTATGTATAAAACTCATCTGGTGTAGCCCAGACAATACACATTGAAGAAGACGTTCATTTGGAAGACGCAATGTTATTGACACTCGCGGTGCTGGAAGACAGTTGGCTCCACATCACTTCTTTAAAACTGGGTCTATAGTAAAACACATCAAAGGAATGCAAATTAAAAGTGTCTCCACCGTCCCCTACGACACGATCGACGATCCTTCAAGTGTATACACAAGACGCTGAAGTCCGTCCATCAAATGCATGTCCATCAAACCCGCACGTAAATATTGCCCCTCCAAACAAACGACCGCTCCTATCGCGATAACCACTAATATGGTCTGTGATAATCTGATAATCTGATGATGAATGTGGGCCTTTACCTTTGACAGCCATCCCGTTACGTTACCATCCGCCCGTCATGTAATAGGCCTGTGTGGTTTCATGCGACTTTTGGCGTGTAAACTTGCCAACACGTTTAGCCCGTGAGCGAAAAGGAGCCTAATAACGAGGCCAGGTGTGTCTGTTGACAAAATGACGCTCCTCCCATCTCATCGCCAACGAACGCTGAAGATGAAGGTTCATGCCAGCCATGGCACTCAGGACTAATATCATTATTATATATATTAGTCTCTTATATAGGTTTGCTTTGATTCGTTCGTAAGTATGTTAAACTCATCTGATCAATAAAAGAGTAGTGCTAAAGGTTTATGGAAAAACGTTTATATATCTTGACAACCCAATGGATGAGCCTACATATATTATAGTATGGCGAAGTATGGGAAGAGGCAATAAATGGGGGACCGCATAAGTACTTGAGCGATGCCGTCTTCTATGACGCTGGATACGACACTGAGAGATGTTGATCTAACTGTGTTGTCTATTAAGCTGTTCTATGGCGCCACCTAGTGGACAACTACGTTTTTATCCTATACGTGAAGGTATACAAATCACTGGCGAGTCACCCAAGCTAAAGAAGTTCACTACAAGGGAGGCGTTGATATACATAGCACAACATTTCATTATTGTTTTTTATTTTAACCTTGAAGATTACAGTGAATGCAACGTGAATTGTATAAATTAGATTTTTGAGCATTGGAGTGGTCAGTAACACGCATTCAACAGTAAGACAGAGTCAATCCGTGCACCGTCGTTTCAATCATTTCAATCAATCGCCTCTATTTTTCATTTAGAATACCAAATCATGTAATACAGTTATTCATAGACCATGCAACGTACACGCTTGGCCTATATTCTAACGTCATGTGTCAATTTCCTCCCCTTCAACGACCTCTCGATTCCTTTGAATGTGAAGGAATTGACATTAAAGCTACTTTGAACTTTGAACTTTGAATTTAAATAACGCAATATTGACGTTATAAAAGACAAGCATTAGTGGGCGAACGTAGGCCACGCAGGCCTCCTCGTTGGACGCAGTCTTTCGTGATCCCCCGACACAGTAGAAAATGGCCGACGCCTCTGTGTTCACATCACATCCTTTGTCTCAGAGCGCGGCCTCATCGTAGACGTGCGGACCGCGCCGTGCTGCTTGAGCGTCACCAGGCGCACGGCCACCAGATACGTTATCTCGCACAGGTTGAGGACCGCGCACGCCATGGACGCCACCACCATGAAGTAGGTGAACACCGTCTTCTCCGTGGGCCTGGCGACGTAGCAGGTGACCACGCCGGGACAGGGGCTGACGCCGCACGCGATGCGCCGGGGGACCCTGAAGCCGTGGTACATGAGGTGGAGGAGGTAGAGGAACCCCACCTCGATGGCCGTCTTGAAGACGAGGCTCAGCAGGTAGGTCCACCACAGGCCACCGTGCTTCTGGCCCGTGTTGTCGTAGAGGCGCGCGGCCTCGCCGTGCGCGGCGCGGTACCTGCGCTCGCGCTCCTCGCGGTACTTCACGTGCAGCACCACCAGGAAGGAGGGGCACGTGACGAAGATGAGCTGCAGGGCCCACAGCCGCACGTGGGACACCGGGAAGAAGCGGTCGTAGCAGACGTTGGTGCAGCCGGGCTGCCGCGTGTTGCAGTCGAAGTGGGCCTGGTCGTCGCTCCACACGCGCTCGGCCGCCACCACGAACACCATCACCCGGAAGACGAAGACCACCGACAGCCAGATGCGCCCGAAGACGGTGGAGTACTTGTTCACACCGCTGAGCAGACCCTGGAGGCTCTTCCAGTCCATGCTTGTGTCGAGAACTGGAAGTGTTTCCCGTTGGGTTGTGTGTAAGACAGGTGCTGCTTGAGTCAGGGTTTTTTTTTTTTTTCGTTTGCTTGTCTTGGAAACCTTTTGAGGAGTTCTAAGACCATAAACACAACGAGAAGGGAGAATTTAGGAAATCATGGAAATCTGAAAACGTGAACATGAAATGTTTTGTCTTTTGTCTCCACATCCTTTTGTCCATCTACTTTACATTAAACATGCTTACATGTACACCGTTTCAAACAAGGAAAGAAACATGAGCCCATCTTACTCACCGAGCAAACGTAGTAGTTCTTTTCTTACATGTTTCAACTAACAGCGAGTGGATATCTCGTTTAGAACGCCTGTTGTTTTTCAAAAAGTGCTTTTAAGAGGGTTTGGTTTGGCGCATGCTTAAATAAGGTATATGTTGTGAGACCTAGACCTATAGTTCAAGACACCAACATTAAATCTGAGAAGAACTGACACAAAGCAGACGAAAACATCAACTTTACCTGCAGAATACAGGACCTACACTTGGCCCATGGTGTTTGGACGCCTATCAAAATGGGTCCAGTTAGTTCCAGTTATCAGGTAATTTGAATCTCTCCGCTCTCCAGTTGGACTGGTCCCAGTAGTGCAGGGTGCACTTGGCCCAAGTCTGGAGGTGTGGCCAGTGTTTCTTGGAGTAAATCCAATTCTCCGCTGTACTAATGGGTCTTGTTAAATGTTCTCTAGGTGCTTGTTTCAATCTATTTCAGTTGCTCTCTCTCTCTCTCTCTCTCTCTCTCTCTCTCTCTCTCTCTCTCTCTCTCTCTGCTGCCACTGATAGACCCAAATGAGGCACAACAATCACTCGACCGAATACTTAGAAAAACAGTTTGTTACTCACTGATACTGAAAGCTGAGTGCCAAGGAAAATCTGCCATTAATCTACTACTGATATGTGACCCTATAACATGGTTAAGGTGTATGAGTACAAACACTCACATTTGTTGAATTACTGTGAAATGTGGATCAACAGAAAAATACAAACTATGATGACTCATGATTTGGGCTTTTTGTGGCATCTGCACAACAGAATACATTGGTAGCACTGGTTTGAATTGCTGTTGTGGTTGACTAGGGCTTCGACTTGTCACTCATGCACTCATTCCCTAGCAGGCAGTACCTTATCAGTTACATTAGGTATGTTTCATATCAATCTATTCCTATTGCACAATGATTTTTGATAAGTTAACAATACACAGGGCCACCACCTAACATGTGTTTGCTCACGAATCCTGTGATACTGGGCACAGAGAGGCGATACGAAATGAGTTTTGTTCATGAGTAATGTCCAGTCAGCGCCATTGTTCATTGTGTGCAAGTTTAGTGGTTTAGGTTGAAACAATGTAGTGGTATTCGTCATTTCTTTGTCAACTCAGTTTGATGGGTTCGTCAGAATGCAGGATACAGTTGATTAGCCTTACCGTCAACGTAGAAATTAGGAGTTGCCGTCAGGATACACTTTCAGACATGGCTGGATACTCAGGGTTTGCTCTGAAATGGGCTGATCTCCAATATTGCACCCTGGTCATGGAATATTCTCCAGAACGCACTGCAGCTTAATGATTTTGTTTCTCTGGCAGAGTTTAAAGCTTTGATAAAAAAACGAACTGAAGGGTGCAATTTCTAGTTGTAAAATGGATTGTCCCTTGTTCATTTTTATCATGCTCTTCCTTAATTGTTCTGCTTCGACATGCTCTTTGACATGCTATCTTGGCCACGTCTCCATTAATAAAGAGATTTTGATTATAATCATATACTGTACCTACGTGATTAAAATCATATTCAGATTTTAATCACCTAGGTAAATAAAGGTTATATGAAAAGATACAATCTTGGTTTAGAAGATATATGTAAAGGTGTCACACATATTATAAGTATATGAAAGAAATGTTCACTGCATTTCATTAGTGTTTGAACTTACTTAAAATGTGTGTGTATGTATATATCTCTATAGCTATGTATCTCTATATTTAAATTTAGAGCATTTACCCATTTGTCCAAAGCGACTTACAATTTGCAGGGGGCAGCTACAGCTGCCCGGGTAGCAATTTGGGGTTCAGTCTCTTCTTCAAGGACACTTTGACATGTGGACAGTTGGGGATGGGGATTCCCCACCTCCAACATCCACTAACCCTCTGGTTAGTGGACGACTTTACAGGGAAAAGATTAAATACTTTGGTTTTGTTTTCCGATCGCTTGCGTGTGAGTGTGTGTGTGTGTGTGTGCGCGCATTTTGTGTGCACATATTTAGTTATTAACTCATTTGTGATCCAAACCAAAGAATCAAGGGTTAGTGGACGACCCAGTATATCTCTATTACACATCTTAAGTATATCACTTTAAAGGGTAAAGGGGCATTTAGCAGACGCTTTTGTCCAAGGCATGTGGACAGTTAGAGGAGGGGGATCAAGGGGGATCGAACTGCTGACCCTGTGGATGACGTGCTCTGTCCACCAGCTCTACCCACTGAGCTACTGCCACCCCCTAGTTTATGGACTTTATGTCCATAAACTGTTTCCATAAAGAATAATCACTGTTTCACCTGAAGGTTTATCAAGCACCTGCTTTTATTTGAAACATTTTATCGTACAACCAAATTAATCAGGTGTGTTACATAAAGAGTACAAATAAATAAAAAAAATATTAAATGTGCTTTTTTTCATTTAATTTTTATTACAAAATTAGAGACATTCATTTTTAGGGACATGCTTTTTAAGCTGTGCTGATCTATACAGACAAAACAAATATTGTAAACACTTTTTGGAAAAGTTTTTTTCTGAAACTCTCCCAAAACCACAGTGCCACCAAGATATTTTTTCTTCCGGTATTACACATATTTCCATTGAATACAATATAAGACTAAAGAGTAAACGTGCACGTTGCCAAGTTGCCTGGCCGACAAAATATGTATACGAAAAAACGGCTTTCGTCTTGAACATGACCCCCGTCCCCCCAACATTGTTTCAAACATTTTCTGTCTAGGTGTTTTTACATCTCCAGAACGTCCTTCAGGAGATGGCCAGACTGTACGCCGGTGCCGAATTCTCCGGCGCCGAAGGGAATTTTCCATCCACCATCTTCATACTCTCCGATGCGATCGGCTCTTTGTAGATGGAGTTCACCTTTCCCGTCAGCGGCACCTTGGCCATGACAAAGGAGTTGGTGTCGTGTCGAGCCGAGTGCTGCTGTCCACCACAGCACTCCAAGAACCTCTTCCCACACAGATATATGACCTCGCAAATAGTGAGCAGAATGCACACGAAGCTGGTCACCACCATGAACACGGTGAATATCTTCTTCTCTGTAGGTCTGCAGGGCAACACAGGAAGGTCAGGTTACAAGGATAAGGAGGCTCTGCGATCAATCCAGGCCCAAACACACATGCACAACTACGCCCCTGGTGCAGGTTTAGGCAATTTCCCTCGAGGATTATTAAAGTACTTCTGTCTGTCTGTCTGTCTGTCTGTCTGTCAGGTAGGCACTGAGTCTAATAAAGTTAAAAGACAATAATACGATAAGACACAAACGCCCATGACACTTACACCACTACGAGATAATAACAATAATATCCAGCCATACTGTAATGGGACATCATAATGGAATAGCGGGATGTGTTTTAAACACATCCGGGACCACCTGGGTACAATCCTTTGCACCTTTCTAATCCAGCACATGAAGACATGGCTTTCAACAGCCATTGAAGGATAATTGCCCCAACGAGTCACTTGGGGGGGGGGTTCTGAAGAAAAAATAAATAAATAAAAAAGCATCATAAAGGCTCTAGGCCACTGGGCTCCCGTCGGCGGCTCACCTGGCGATGTAGCAGTCCACCACGTTGGGACACGGGTCCTCCCGGCATTTGACCAGCGGCGGGAAGAAAGTGGCCTCGTAGACGTAGAAGAGCAGGAAGATGAACACGGCCTCCACCACCATCTTGAACAGCAGGCTGAGGAAGTAGGTCCACCACAGCCCGCCGCGCTTCTTCCCCGTGTTGTCGTAGAGCGGCCGGCAGCCCTCGCCGTGCTTCAGCCGGTGTTTGCGCTCGCGCTCCTCGCGGTACGCCACGTGCAGCACCACCAGCAGCGACGGGCAGGTGACGAAGATGAGCTGCAGGGCCCACAGGCGGGTGTGGGAGATGGGGAAGAAGTGGTCGTAGCAGACGTTGTGGCAGCCGGGCTGCCGCGTGTTGCAGTCAAAGTCCTTCTGCTCATCGCCCCACACCTTCTCCGCGGCCACCACGAACACCATCAGCCTGAAGATGAAGACCACGGAGAGCCATATGCGGCCGAAGGCGGTGGAGTATTTGTTCACCCCACTCAGGAGGCCCTGGAGAAAGGCCCAATTCATGATGCGCGTCTCAGCGTGGTCTTCTTCAGCTAACTCAAAAAAGCCAACTAAAGATCTGAACCGTGTCTCGCAAATTTCCTCTCAGGCAACTGTGATTTGTTCCCCTGACTTCTTTTACCAACTCAAGGCACGCTGCACTGAGAACTTCAGCTGTGGCTGTGCCTCAATGCACCGCATATTACTGCCAATCTCTTGGCTCAAGCTCAAGGGGAGGGCAAATGATCAAAGTACAGTAAACAATAGCATAACTTTGCTGCCACTCCATCACTGATAGGAGTGGTGACTGAGCTCTTAGGAAACTGGCCAGCCATATGTGGTGAGCAGTGAAGCTATTTAATCACTATTTAGTCATTTGGCAAACTTTTTTTTTATACTTGTCACTAATGAGCAGTTAGGCTTCTTGCTCAGAGAAGCCTCCAGGCATTAGGGTTCGATGTAAGCTTGAAATTGAGGCATTGTAGTACTATTTATTTATCTATCTATCTGTCTATCTAACTGTCTATCACACATTCATAACGTTATGGCATATCAACTTACACAATAGGTTACATAGTTTTTTGTTTTGTTTATTGAAGTTAGAAAGCAGTAACGTTACATTTTACGATCAAGACAACTACCTGCCCATGCCACGCAATAATACAAACCAATAAATTGGAATTAAACACACGGCAACTGAAGGGACGCAATAGAACAGCCTATACACTCGCACGCGCGCACACACACACACACACGCGCACACACACACACACACACACACACACACACACACACACACACACGCACACACACAGATGTTTTCATGCAACCATCAGCGGCTACTTTTCCATTTCTAATTATACTGACGTTAAGCACACGGGACAGGTCACAGTATATATTTTAAGTCCTTTTCAAAAACATGCGTTAACCTTAGTCAGAAATCATACGCCATATAACCTACTATTCTTTGTAATTGAAATGTATTAAAATGTTAGTGCTTTTATTTGAAGGCGCGGCTGAATATATAGTTTGTTTTAAAGAAACGCGTCTGTGGGACCTTGAAAAAAAAAACGAAACATGGAGGACAAACGTGTTCTCACGCTGCAACTTTTGTTCTATATTTTAAGTATCCCTCCCTTGTTGTATAAGACTACTTCCTGATTCATCGCTGAAACTGTCTCGGGGAAAGGATACACAAATTGAGATAGACCAACCCCCTTTGGACATACTCCCCACATAGGCTATTCCCCACTGCATCGCTGGACCAGACAATGTGACCCTGTACAGCACAGTTCACCCGCCTGTGCTAGTTGGAAAACACTCGGAGCTACGGACCGAGGGGTCGGTGTTATCACGCGACGAGGTGGGACAGCAGCCTTTCGACAGGGCATAAATCTGCCTGCCAGTACACAGAGCCCGTCCAGCTGGCTGCCGCCTGCCCCTACAGCGACGGGAGGTAAGAGCGCCGCTTCCCGGGACGGTGCGGGTAGCTAGTTAGCTAGCTAGTTAGCTCATTAGCAACTTGCTGTAGTCACCGAAATGAGCCAGAAACCGTAGCGCGGCGCTAAACAAACGACGACAGCGGCGAAGGCGTTTGAGTCTTTTCCCCATCTGTTTTTGTTTACACTGCTAGTTCGACGCATTGGTTTTAAAGCGACCGTAAAGTGTTAACTTAGCAACTTTGCTAGCTAGCGAGGTTTTTGATGTTGTCGGATAGCCAGCATAGTATGCATGCCAAATTAACTGCAATACACTGCAGCACGTCGTTTCTCTTCTTCACCAGAGGTGCCAGCTGAGCTGTGCTCCAGCGAGCCATGCGACAGTGGTGTGTCACGGCTGCGACCCCACGCACTGAACCACTCCCCACAGGGCGCCTCTCACCAGCAGCCCCCTTAACAGGTAACACCGTATTTGTTTTTAAAGAAAAGTTGTGCTCGTTGTTCGACCGATGCGTGTGCTCGCTAAATATGCAAACCAGAACTCCCTTTTCAAATGTCACGGTGTATCAATGCCCATGCTATCGCCGTGGACAAATTGGGTAAGGTTAGCTGGCATGTGTTGGTGCCAAGTAGTGGATACTGTGCCAAAAGTTTCACATGACCAAAAAGTTATTCAGAAGAGAATAGAGCTTAAAGTTCAAGTTGGGTTGACTCATCATTCCTGATAAACGCAGTCATTAGTCCTTTTAAAAGCCAACTAATCATTTACTATTCTCAGATTCATAAAAAATGTATACATTTCTATGTATCTTCATCTCAATTCAGCATTCTGTTTGTCCTCCCAGATGACAGGATGGAGTGCGGTGCGGTGGAGCCTCGCTACACCATCGAGCAGATCGACCTCCTGCAGCGCCTGCGGCTGTCCGGCATGACCAAGCCTCAGATCATCCACGCCCTGGAGTCACTGGAGCGCCTGGACCCGGAGCGGCG
>OMKQ01045814.1:0-10816 GCA_900302335.1 Phycis phycis
AGACCAGGGCAGAGGAAGGCAGAAACCAGGAACAGATGACGGTGGTCGGGGACAGGAGGCTGAGGTGATATCTAGGAAGGCGATGAGACAGGCAGGGTCGAAACCCGAGAGCAATCCGAATGACGTTGGAGAGACTTGTATGAGGAGCGAAGACAACCTGGCAATGGGTGAATGGAGAGGAGAGAGTTAGAAACTCTTGGTTGCTGACTCAAGGCAACTGACAGACAGACAGACAGACAGACAGACAGACAGACAGACAGAAATACTTTAATGATCCCTGAGGGAAATTGCATTCGTTACAATACTCCAGTTGGATGTTAAAGGGAAAAGAAAAGAAAAGAAAAGAAAAGACAGTGTAGAAGTGAAAAACTGTATAGTACATTGTACAGTGTAACTGAGTGATCAAGTGAACAGAGTTGTCTTAATGAGTAGGGAGTGACAGACAGGTGAGGAGGAGGAGGAGGAGGAGGAGGGAAAGTATCCGGAGCTGAGACGACTGAGGTGAGGAAAAGGCAGACTGTGACATAAATTAAAGATTTCTTTTGCCCATCAAATGAAGAAGAAAATCCCTTCAAGAAAAAGGAAACACAAGGATCTTGATATTGGCTCTAGAGAAGTAGCATGTAAGTAGATGACAACAAAATCATTTTTTGTTGGGGATACAACAGGGCTGTTGGTGAACATCAGTTCGAGATGACTCAAGAGAGTTGAAGATGTAAAATCCTAATAAATGTACAATTACTACAATAATAAGCAGTCATCGCGATGTGATGTCACGATGTACAAGCCCTATATCATATTTGGATATCTACTAACATATGGAAGATAATGGCTGGAAGGCTTAATATCCACCACATGAAAAGAAGTGCAGCTTTTGAGGTGGCTGTCTAGCTCAGCTGGGTCAGGGGTCAGGGGCATTCAAGGTCAGGGGTTCAATTCCCAGTAGGAATGTATGCACTCCTGCTATTGTAACATTCTTTGGATTACAACATCCACAAAATCTCGAAATGGCATATATATACAGTATTCCTTTTTTTTCTTTTTTTCATCATATGTGAGGTCTGTTTTTACAAAGGTATACGCACAAATATAACATTGCAGAGAGAGAACTAAATGCATTATGCTGCCCTAAAGCAATTTACAGTTTGATGTTCCCCAATAATTTACATTAATAAATACATTTTAGGCATTGTGGAGCAAAATCTATCTTTTTTTTATGTGATTGCATGTGCCACAAAGCACACGCAATCACACAAATGGAAATAAGTAAGGAATGACTTTGAAACATCTCCCTAAATAAAATGTAGCCATGTGCACTGCATGGCCATGACTATAGCACAAAGTTAGCCTCACACAGGCATGCACACAACAACACATTGTGATCACATTCTGTTCTTCAACATGTTGAGTATCATTATTATCATTATCTGTGCAACAGGATATTGTTGCTCATACACAGGGAAAAGCAGATTCATGGGTCAATAATTAGACACCAAATGTGACTATTGCTTGTATAGATACATATCCTACACACCATGAATCCCCTAGTCCTCTGGCAGCTGTATGTGGGGTTAAGCAAACAGCCTTGCCATCAGCTATGTTATCAAATAAGGCCAATGTTTTTTTTTGGCCTGAGGTGAATGAGGTGTCCAGAAGATGGACCAATCTCAGAGTAGAGTTCTGTTTGTCTGTCCTGTCTGCCCTGAGAAAACAGGGCAGACAGAGGAGCATACAGCAAAAACACTCAAAAACATACTTACTAACTAGAAGACAAGCAAACCAACCAAAACACGACAGGATAAAGAAGATTTGAAGATAACCCAAATGGAGAACACTAATGAAGGATGACAAGTTATGAATCACCAAAGCTCCACAGGCTATCCCCCTGCACACACATGTATACACACATACACATGCACGCATGGATGCACACACACATGTACATTTACATGCAGATTGTACATACATGGACACAGACTCACACTATAAAGAATGTTTGACAAAAACGATTAAATTTGAGAGGATGCTATTATATCTATCTGTAAAATAAGTACATCAGAAAAAAATTAACAATCCACTATTTGTTTTTGCCCTGTGATTCCACACCCACCAAGCCTTATAATCACAAGCCAGGGTTCAGCTGTTTGTTCTGCCAACGTGCAATGTTAGGATACTATGAGGAATATTTGAGGTGGACAGATTAAGGAACGTATATTATCTGAAAATACTACAAATTGTAGACTTTTGGGCGTGCATATTCTTCTGACAAAACATTTGTCATCGCTTTATTATTTCACTGTCATATAATTCTGCTGCTGAATTTCCTATTCTTAGCTTATCTTAACTCATCATAAAAATGTTTTGCCTGGGCAGTAACCCTGCTAGTCAACCTTCTGCATGGTGATGAATTGAGTAAATACTGTAATTTAGGGCAGATGGAAAACACTACGAAGCCCAGGTATGAATGCTACATGAGACTCACGACCAATTACAACAGAGGTCAGACGTTGTGTCTTAAAAGTCTGAGAGCTTTCTTGTAAAGGGTAAAAATCACTGGTTTGGTTTAAAATCACTGGATCAGAAATAAGAAGAATTGGACATTGGAAGTTAAATGTTCTTCCAGTTTTCTAATGATCAGACTATTTTTCATGACTATGGCATGCAGTAGACTACACTAGATGCATATTGTTTAGTAGCACAGCTCTCTGATTTGGCCCAAATGTAGAAGGCAGAACTATATCCGTATAGCAGGGATTTAAAAAACTTGAGTCCTCTGGACGGCTAGAGTGCAGAAGGATCTAGATCCCTGTCCCCAACTCAGTCTCTACACTGCCCTGCACAGTGACAATGTGTGCAATGGATTGGGCTTCAGGATTTTGGACAGCTACAGTGTTCAGCTACAGTGTTAACCTGAAGAATGTAGTACACAACCAAGTTTGTATTCACCAGAGAGCCAACTCAATGCATGGCGTCTCTCTCCCGCTGTTTGGCTGACAAGTCATCCATCAGATGAGCAGTAAGTATTCTGCTTCTTTGAAAGACGTGACTCTTTTTCTCTCTTTTTGAACATATGTTTGGTGAAGGTAAATGAAGGAAAGCCCTCTGATTGGACAGGCAAGACCGACAAGTCTAGGCCCATCCAGGCCCGCGCGTGGCTACATCTCTGGATTCAATATGAACATAGAGGTCCATGTGTTTTAACTACACGTTACTATATTACTATATTATGGGCTGGGACTGTGTACTAGAAGTCACTACATCTATATATATATATATATATATATGTATATATAGCTTAGAGTGGTATCATGCCAGAGGGTGTACCATGGAGGGGTTCTGTGACTCCATTCTTCTTATACACATTGTTAATGGCATGGTATTGTTAACAGATTGAAAACATTATGAAAGGAATACAAATATAAATAAAATAAATAGACCTGGCCTGAAGAGTTGAGATGAACGACAGTGAAAGTATGGTAAGCATAAAAAAGAGACAGGATGGAAAGAGAGAGAAGATGCAGCGGCAGGCAGTCGTCACGGAGAGCACAAGTCACAGCACACAGGTGGCAGCTGACGGCAAGTGTTGTGAGAATGAGTTTCAAAGCTAGGAGGGGTCATATGGACGGCACCATTGCATGCATTTGTCTGACTGATCTTTCAGGGGACAGGGCCACTCATCACGCATGCATGCCCCCACATTCTGGATAGAAAAGCAGTGTGGTTGTCCTCAGGGAAAGACTCTCCTTCTGCCTCCGCCTATTCTATTTCTTTCTCCATATTTGTCCTTTTAATCCCATTTCAAAGGTGCAGTGAGTAGAATTAAGGGCCATCTAGCTGAAGGGACATGGCAGAAATGTAATATAATATTCATAAATATGTTTTAATTAGTGTATAATTCCATAAAAATAATGATTGTTGTGCTTTTGTTACCTTAGAATGAGCCCTAGATCGGGAGCGGGTCCATTTCTACGGAGCCCGCCATGTTGCACCACCATAGGCCAAATGGCATATTCAGTTGGTAGAAATCTGCAACTCCACAGCTGAATGCCATTAAATCCTACACACTGCTTCTTTAAGTTGCCAAACAGTGTGGTGATATACTGTATCACTGGTGATATACTGGATCCCATCGTATATTATAGTTACATTTACGTTGATAAACGAATTTTATTTCAAATATATATTGATAATAAGTAATATATAGAATGACGTTTTGAAATTCAATCGTCACTTGTGCTGATTAACGAGGCTAACGAGGATGGACATTCTGCTCCACCAGCAACATCTCTAAATGCAAAGTAGGGTGCAGATTCTAGAGACCTGACATTACTATCAGCAAAGTACCCGCTGTCTCCATCTGAATGTAGCCCTCCATCTCCTGCGTACTATTTCACCTTCACCGAACATCGACTGGAAGATGGCTAAAAAAACCGCTCACAACTCAACAATATGACTGCGTTTGAGGCTTGCGTTAATCCAAAGTAGTTCAGGTGGGTAAACAGATTATTTACTAAAAGCAAGTATCAATAACTTGTATTAATAAAATGAGTCAACACGTTGAATCCAACACTCCAAGAACACTCTAACCCTAAATGATGATAAATAGATAACTTGTTAGTTTTAACGCACAAAATGCTGAAATTGGTTACAATAAACATTTTAATGTGGCAGTTAACTCGAAAACACAGGTAGACGTATACAAACCATTTAAGAGTTTGCAAGATGTTCCCAGCCAGATCAGGTGAATTACAGACATGTCAGAGATCTCTCGAGCCACTTTGGCATGACAACAGTTCATGTCAATAATCATGGAAAGTGGCACCTTAAGGGCTTCACACTTCTGTTAACTTATGGGTCTCACACTTCTGTTTTGTAATGGTACTATTTTGTATAGTGCAAGGCGTAGGGACACTAACAGTAAGTGATGTTAGTACAGAAAGTGATGGGGTTTCACATGCGCGTGCTGGTGGCTAAAGTCCATTCAGTCTCCGCTGTTATGTTATTGGTCAGATAATAAACGTGACTAAAAGACAATCACCATCTTCTGCACCTATATTTCCTCATACCACTACATGGTGTCAGAAGATGATGTCAAAGGAAGTTTACACCTCCCAAAAAACTAGCTTTATTTCTTGTGCCCCAACAATGGCCAGAATGGCATCAGAGGTTTCATCATTACAGGATAGCAACTCAAACAGGACGATGGAGAGGAACAGGTTGGTACACTGCTGTCGTTGCTGGAGAAGGAGCACGGTTATAAAAATGTATAGTTTTCACTTGGAAAAGGATGAGGAAGATCAAAATGATTATGAGATTGGGAATTTATGATTATGTCATGACGTAACTGGAGAATGACTTTGTGTCCATGGAATACGATTCACAAAAGAGTCTGTTTCCATCAGCGCACGCCAGGGGAAATGGCAGAGTATATCCGATGCCTATGAGCTGACATGTGTGTATGAACTGAGCATTTTTTCTTCTCCCTCAAAGGTTTTCTTTTTGGTACGATGGGCAGAGCCAGCCATGGCCATTGCAACCCTCAATGTGATTGGTTACATCTTCCCGGACAAGTCCAAATACCTCTTTACGATTTCTTGGGCGACATCAAGCAAGCTCATGTTTAACCAAGAGTCTGACGAAGAGCTGAGGTCTCAGAACATGCTTTGGAGAACAATAAAGCACAGAGTTTCACCTCCGACAGCTTGCAGTTGTTCAAACATATTACTATGTGTGTCATGAATAAAAGCCGACCATCGGGTGCAGTGAAGCATCGCCATCCTTAAAGATTCAGCAAGCTAAGGAAGACAGATGTGCTGTATGTCATGCTGAATGTTAACTGCAAACAACTGGGGCATTTTAATGTGTATGTGTGGTCCCCGTATGGTCAACATGGTTACTGTACCGTACGAGGAAGGAGATGGCAGACAACAGCAATTCCCAGGAGAAGTCTCAGATGTAGAGTGGTGTGCTCCAATGGTCGCTGTGTACAAGAAGAACAAAGACCTGATTCAAAGCCTGATTCAGGCTTTGAAGAGTCAGAAATACATTCTACCCACAATATATGACATGCAAAATGTGCAAAATGAGTGCAAAATGTACACCATTCAACAACTCCTATTGGTATGTACTACCTTAACAGACTGCTACCTTATCACTCCAGAGGATCCTGAGGTGAAGCTCAACTACATCTGACATTTCGTGAATGAGCACGGCATTCATCCAGATGAAGCCAAGGTCAAGGCCACTGAGCTTGAGCCACCAAGCAAAGTGAGCAACCTGAGAAGTTGTTGTTGATACTGAGAATATTCCACTCCCGAGGTAGGCACTTACCACATCTGTCTCAGGTTACCAAACCTCTCGACGACTGACTAAAAATTGATGCAAAATCAGCTTTGAGTGCAGTGCAAGAGGAAGCTGTGAAACAGCTCATCACAGAATCACCTGCTAGAATTATATGATGTGAGTCAGCCGACCATCATTAGCGCAGATTCTGGTAGTAATGGCTCCGCAGTGGTGGAACGAGGTCCCTGCCAATGTCAGGACTGCAGAGTCATTCCCCATTTTCTGGAAGAGATTCAAGACTCACTTGTTCAGAGTTCACCTGAACCCTGCATAACATCCATCCTTTACCTACCCCCTTGGCACTTCATAATTGCTCTTTGTAACTTAGCACTCAGCATCTTAGGCCAGAGATGTTGTATACTAGCAATGGTTAACCTAGCAATTGGAATGCTTGAATGACTTGCTTACTGTATTAACAGCAATGAAGTGTTTCACCATCTTCTGACAAATGTATTTATTGTAAGTTGCTTTGGATAAAAGCGTCTGCTAAATGCCCTAAATGTTAACGTAAATATTATTGCTTAGGAGGAGTCCTACAACAGAAACATGATGGTCAGTTGAAGCCTGTACATTTTTGTTCCAGAACACTCATAGATGCTGAACACCATGGAAATTGAGGAAGAGAGTGTATTACTGCAGTCCTGGCTTGTGAGAAGTTTTCCAGAGACCTCAATGCTGTGGTGTAAGGTAGTTACGACGTCAATTAAATCTGAAAAACACATGCACCTTGACAAATCCTCGACAATGTCCTTAGTGCTTTCAAAGGCTCTGGGGTCGCCAGTCTATGAGCCCCATGCTGCTTCTCAGGTAGGTCTTAACGACTTTCAATTTTGAAAATGGTCGCTTGGCTGTTGCCTCTGTCAGAGACATTGTCAGAAACAGGGTTAGGGTTAGGGTTAGGGTCACATGATCAATGGAGACTTCGAGACATTGGATGACGTACATATTACCCAGCAATCATCATTGCATATCTCTATACAAAAATACCAAAGAAAATAGGAATTGCTATTGACTAGTAGTACTAGTAGTACAATTGTTTTATAAATGAACTTGAGACGGCGATAGGTTTGCCTTTTTGAGAGCATACATAGCAATTTTTGTATTTATCGTTCATAAATTGAAAGAGTTCTTCTTTGACCACAGGTGTATTTTAGAGGAGGCGTTCTGAATCAATCCCAAGGGCTCATTCTCCGCCCAACACATCTTTGCCAACAGGTAGGCTTGAGTGAGACAGGTGTATAAGTAAGCTTGCAGATGCATGTGTACATGTGCACAACGTGATAATGGTTTTAGGTTTTTCCCTTGCCTTTTAGAGTGTTATATAGCTTTATCCATAAGCTCTGCTAAACTACAAAGCTCAAAGTCCAAGCCAGGGGGAGTCCTGTCTCTGCAAGATTCCTTACAGAGAGAAGCTGAATACTTAAACAAAGGAGTGCTACTTTGAAAAACGGAAATGAACGGGCTTGATCCATTCAAAACCAGTGGTCAAGTGAGCGCAACAAGTTACTGCAAGTTACCTTTTCGATGTGTTTTGTGGTTTGTGGTTTGAGTGCAGTTCAGAAATTAGAAGTCTCTTGAGCCCTACTTCCAGTTTACAAATGGATGGGTGCAGGGCATGCAGGTTTTCAGAGTCAATGACCATAAAATGGCAGGTAGGTAGGTAATCACAACCCACCACACACATGCCATTCTGTGTCAGTACTCTCAAACTAAACAACATATTTCTTCAAGGCCAACACTGCATCATAGTTATACAATATAGATTGTCTTTTACTTAGCCACTTTAGCCACATTCGCCACATTTCGGTTAAGTTGTTTACTTTCACTGTGTGCTTTCCAGCCAAAAGATTGCTGTTTCTGCACTGTTTTAGACTAGTTTCTGTAGTGGTGACTAGCTCAACATTTTTACCTGTTACATTTGCACTACATTGGTACAGTGAACTGTAACTGCATAATTTATTATGGTAGCAGGTGGTATGCAACATATGAACAACACTGTCATTATAGTAATGCCTATATATAATAATGTAATGTGCCTTTTAAAAAGCTATATAAATGTATTTTTAATTATCATACCAGCTTTGGCTTGTGTTGCCACCATTCTTTTATCAGTTCAAGGTGTATCCTTGGGTGGTAATAGACTAACCATCAGACTTCTCATCTAGCAGAGCTTCATCTTGAATGGCCCACCCAGCTATTAGTGAATAAATAAAAGCGGCGAGAAGCAGCGTCCGCCGCTATATTTTAGACTTGCTGGGGAACGAGACGAATGTTGAAATAAAGCTCATGTTTTATTTGCATTTATTAGGCAGATGGTCTGGCACTACTCCTGTTCAGACAGGTTTCCAGCCAACCTGGCCTGGGTTGGGTCAATCACAAACAATATGGCCTGGCTTTGACATGATGACTGGTGATAACGATCTGTAAGCTTTTCTTTGATCTGATTTGTTGTAGTTCTATCAAATTATGTCCAGTCATTTTGGTTTCAGACTAACATGCATTTGTGAATAATTCTGGCGATGTCAGTCTAATCTCGGAGGAGGGAAAGGAGGGAAAGTTGTTTAGGTTGTTTAGTTACAAAAACTTGCTCTCTCATCTTTGATGAGTCAAATTTTATCTAGAGGAGCTTTAATATGATTTTCAGATTATAACTTCTACTTCCACTTGGATCGAAAAAACATAGAGCTTAGGCTTCCAGTAGTAAACATCTCATGCATTTTTCCCATAGCATTTTCTATTTTCTTAACAAAAAAAACCGTAAAATTCCATAAATGACATAACATACAATCGGGAGGCCCCTGCATTATGTTATGATGGTAGATGGTATGATTGTGCTCCTTTATTTTGTGGAGAAATTAAGTTAACATTTTGTTTAGCCAAAGTAGGGAGGGTTAGCAGTTCGATCCCCACCTCCAACTGTCAGTGTCCGTGAGGAAGACACTGAACCCCACAAATGTATGACAAATGTATGACATATGCTAAATGTACATTAACGAGTATGTATTTGTTGTCTGTTACTAAGGCAATGGTAAACAAATGTCCTATGTGCACAACTGCAGCACAGCACAACTGGGGGGTGACAGTAGCTCAGTGGATAGAGTGGGTGAACAGAGCGGGTCATCAACTAATCGTAGGGTCGGCGGTTCGATGCCCTCGTTCCCCACTTTGAAACGGTCTGCATGTCGAAGTGTCCTTGAGCAAGACACTGAACCCCAACTTGCTCCCCGGGCGCTGAACCTGGCAGCCCACTGCTCCTATGTATCATAGGATGGGTCAAATGCAGAGAGTAAATTTCCCTGCTGTGGGATGAATAAAGTATAATAATAATAATAATAATAATAATAAATAACACAGCTACATTTTATATATAAGGAGAAATTAAATGACCTGTACAGCGACTCCATCGCCCCGCTCTGGTAACTGGTGAATTCCGCCGAGGAGTAGATGGTGTTCTTTCCTCTGTACATTTTGCTGCATAGTCGCCAGCGAAACCACAGTGAATATCTCGGCGCGCCAGGGTTTGTCGTTAAGCGCGCTTGTACGTCTGGCAGGCTGTGGACGACATGAACGGCAAGGAGCTCAACGGGCGGCAGGTGTACGTGGGCCGCGCCCAGAAGAAGGGCGAGCGTCAGAACGAACTCAAACGCAAGTTTGAGCAGATGAAGCAGGACCGCATGACCAGATACCAGGTCAGTGTGAGGCCTCGGCCGGCAGCCCCCCCCCGCACACACGTTCCTCATTGGTTAACGTCGAGACGCCGAGAACGGTACAGAACGTTTCTTTTTTGGTCTACACCAGGGTGTCAATCTCTACGTCAAAAATCTGGATGACGGTCTGGACGATGAGCGCCTGCGCAAGGAGTTCTCTCCCTTTGGAACCATAACAAGTGCCAAGGTAAGAACCCACGTCCACGTTCTAACAAGACTTCTGAGCATGTAGACCATTTCTCCTGATGTCAAAGGTGGCGCTGTCGCCTGTAATGGTTTAGAGCCTGAAAGACCATGCCAGGGGGGGGGTCCTCACCCTCCAGTGGATGGAAGCTTGCTGCCCACCTGACACTTCCGTCTCCCTCCCAGGTGATGATGGAGGGCGGCCGCAGCAAGGGCTTCGGCTTCGTGTGCTTCTCCTCCCCGGAGGAGGCCACCAAGGCCGTCACGGAGATGAACGGGCGCATCGTCGCCACCAAGCCGCTGTACGTGGCGCTGGCGCAGCGCAAGGAGGAGCGCCAGGCCCACCTCACCAACCAGTACATGCAGCGCATGGCCACCGTCCGCGCCGTGCCCAACCCCGTGCTCAACCCCTACCAACCGGCCCCACCCTCGGGCTACTTCATGGCCGCCATCCCCCAGGTGAGAGGCGCCGGCCTCGGGACGCCGCGTCGGGGGGGGAAACGGGACGGGCCCTGTTCGTTTTAGGCCTCGTCTCGTCTGCGTGTCTTTTAACCAAGCTTGTTTTGTGTGACCCCCCCCCCCCC
>OMKQ01045819.1:0-12837 GCA_900302335.1 Phycis phycis
GTCCGTTCAGTAAGTCCATGAGCCGCTCTGCCGGAGGGGCCGACGGCTGCTGGGCTCCCGGCCTCACTGTAGCCGCTGGACGATGACCGCGTTCAGGAGGTTGGCGTCCTGCAGGGTCAGGCTCTCGTCGGTCAGCTCCTTGTTGGGGAAGGTGGTCATCAGGACGAACTCTCTGGCTGCCATGCCGGGCCGCGCCTCCACCAGGAACCGCCGCACGTCAGACACCCTGCGGCGAGGCAAGAAGGGGATGGGGGGGGGGCTTCCTGTTTTTACCGCCTTCAAAGTAAAAGTGTGGATGTTACCTCGGCGCAGGGGTGGCTTAGTGATGTCACCGATCACAACCGTGTTTTATACAGTCTGGTGAAGACACGCGCTAGCTTTAGCTGAGGCTAGCACAGTCTGGTGAAGACACGCGCTAGCTTTAGCTGAGGCTAGCGGACCTGGGCCTAGCAGTCACCTGTGGGTGTGGTTGAACTTGTGCACTAGGCGTCCTCCGTCAGCCAGTCTGATCTGGATGCTGGTGACCGGCTGGGCGGTGTCCAGGCGGACAGAGGCGCTGGCCTGGGCCTCGCTGGCTACCTGGTCCTGCTGGGACACTGGGGGGGCCACCAGGTCAGGGGTGGCACTGCAGGGGTTAGAGGTCACACACACGTTGGGAGTGGTTAGTCACGTGGTTAGGGTGTTGGGACACGTGGTCCTCGGATACGGTCACCTGGAGCTTCACAGTCAACTCGCTTCAAGACTCTTTCGTCCAACACAGCCGACTTGAGTTCAGGTGCAGACGAGGGATCAGACCGCCAGGAGGTCCTCAGCTCACCTGCCCAGCTTGTGTCCCTCCCCTCCGAAGGCTCTGAAGGCGATCTTGGGTCTGACGAAGTCCTCGTCCCGGTGGTCCTCCATGTCCAGGTTCACCTGTCCCCCCCGGGCGCGCTGACGCAGCTCCAGAGGAATCTCCCTGTCCGGGTACGACCACAATACATGAACTACCGACATGACCTGTACCATATATACATCACTCTCACATGACCTATATGTTATGTAGTACTAACATGACCTGTACATTATATTAGTTATGTGGCCTAGATATTCTATACATACAACAGTAGCCTGACCTATACACTATACCATAAGAAAGTGTCATGTTCCTACATTGAGCTGATATTCCAAAGCACCAATATTCACAAACCATAACCAGAACAAATGGTATATAAACCATTCATTAAGCCCAATGGTCTGAGCACCAGGAGGTGACATCACAGTGAGACATACCCCCTGCGGATGGACTCCAGGAAGAGGGCGTTCCCAGGGTCATTGTAGTTCCTCAGCTCCCCCTCGTCCAGGCTGAAGCCCGACTTCCACAGCTTCAGCACCACGTGGACCTGCACACAGTAGCACTGTTAAGAGCAGCTCAGCCTGCACACAAGAGCTGACAGAAACACAGGAAGGATCTGAGGATCAAAGTCTGATCCTCAGAGGCCATGTACATATAGATATATAGAATTAATGCGCAGACTTACGTCCTGCTGGCTATTGGCTGCTCTCCTCTCTCCGGCCACGTAGGCAGACGCCTCCTCTGGCCCTGCCCCCAACCTGTAGCCACCGCCCACAAATGCCTGGAGACAATCCAGCCAACACGTCAGTGTTAATACTGATAGATATGAGATAGAAGCTGTGTTATTTATACAGTTTAGTCTCCTTCACAGCTTGTTCAAACCTCTAAATAAAGCCATCTCTAAAGAAAACATCCCTTGCACTTTGGAGCTCTGAAGTGGTTACAAACCCACTCCATTTCCAAAAAATGACATCCAATCCAAGACGAGCCCCTGTCCTGACCTTGGGTCTGCTGGGCTCCCCCGGCCCACCCCGGTCCAGTGGGACGGCCCCGTGCTCCTTGGCTCCTTTGAACAGGTCCTCCACCACCTCGTTGGAGCTCTTCTTCTTGGGTGGTCCCACGATCTGCTGCCCGCTACGCTCAGAGCCCCCCGCAAAGAACCTGGAGGAGAGGGGTGAGCGGTCACACCTAACACTACACTAGAGGGACTGAAGCACACACACCCCCTGACTGACAGCATCATACATCCCTTGACCAGCAGTATCACACCCCCCCCTTCCCCCGACCAGCAACAGTAAACACCATGTGATGTTACTCAGTACTGGTTGTGAGGGGACACGATAGCTAGCAGGGCATCAAGAGTTGAAAGATTAAAAATGCGTTAGCAGAGCAAGGACTCTTTAAGGAGTCCTTTATCACAACACGGGTGGACACAACCTGGAGATTTAGACAAAAGTGGCAGGAAAGACAATCATTGAAGACCACACTGATTGACTGAGGCCAGGCTGACCAGGGACTGTACTGAACCCTGTGAGCTCCAGGGCACACAGCCGCAACAGTCACTGCAGAATGTCCTGACGCTGCAGAAAGCCCTGCCTCTCACAGAACACAGAAGAGAGACCACCAGAGTGACTCTCCCATATGTAGCTACACTGAGCTAGCACCACCAGGATGCAGTGGAAAGGACGTACAACATGTTGTTAGATGTTGGATGGCCAACATGTATGCATGTAGTCAGGATAACAGAAAGCTAGAGTAGACAGTGAGAGAATTCCCCCTGGTTCCCTTCTCACTTGAAACAAAGTGACACTGAGCTTCAGGGAAGTCCCACACCGAGCAGAGGATTTGGTTTCCTGTTTATTCAGCGTCGTCAGCTCCAGTCTCCGGGGACTGAAGAGGACCGGCCCTGTCCAGCACCCATCAACATTCAAACCAAGCACACATCCTTTGTCACAAAACACCCTTCTGACTTCACCCGTTTCAATAAACCAGACACCTGCCAACATCCTCACACAACAGACTGCTCTCTCCTGCTGCCCTGGGAGGTGCAGCCGCTGAAGGAACTCACCTCTGACCCTCCTCCTCATCGCTGTCCTCTTCGGCCTCGTGCATCAGATCCCTGAGGGAGGTCACCCTGGGCTGAACACTGGAGAGCACACACCGCTGTTAGTTCACATTACCCTAACACCTGTCCTGGAGGGGTGACGTTGTTGATGGTAATGGTGGTGGTGTTGGTGGTAATGGTAATAGTGGTGTTGGTGGTGGTAGACCAGTGCTGATTACCTGGGGCCAGCTGGGCGTGGCCCAGGTGACGCGCTCTCTGGCTGAGGAAGACTGACGATGTCATCATCTGCTCCGTCCTCGAAGAAGCTAGCCAGCGCCAGCTGGAGGATAGAACATGCCTGTTAGGGGGTTTGACTCCTGCCAAAGGGTCCTGGGTTTGATCCCCAGGGTCCGCGGTCCACCTGTAGGCTTCCTGGAGCCAGATGTCCTCCCTCTACTTGCTCCTTGGTGACTACATCAGTGGCTCATTTTAACAGCAGACGAGCTACAGAGCCGGGACACCATCAGGTAAAGACACGGCAACATAACAGTACACTGGACTGGATGGGTAAGCTTTGGACTGGATAATAGAACTGTTCCTGAATGAACAGTCCAGCTGGTTTAAGCTATTTTAAGATGTTTAAGCTAAACATATTTCTAATTACCAAACCATCAAGGGGTGTTACATTGAGACAAGAGCAGTGCTGCTGAACAGGACCAGAACCAGCGATGAGGGACATGACGCAGTGAAACTCATCTCTAACCCTAAAGTCATCTGGACTGAACCTTAAGTCATCTGGACCAGGCTAAACCTAAAGTCATCCGGGCTGAACCATCACTTTAGTTATCTACGCACTTCACAGCCCACTGCGCTAGAGCTGTTCATGAGGTAACCTGTCCGGTGTAGTGACTGTCCTCATGGAGAACGAGCTGTCCCCGGGGGTCCATGTCTACAGAACAAGGCCCATGTCTCCGATACCAGGCCCATGTCTCTGGTACCAGGCCCATTGTTTAAAGGGTGACTTGCACAAACCGCCGGCAGACCAGGCTAACGTTAGCCACATGCTAGCGGCTCCACCGGGTCCGTACTCTGTGATTAAACGTCTGATTAAACTTAACTTCTCCACTCAGGATCAAGGGGGAGGGGGGTCGGCACGCACCTGCAGGTCCCACTGAGCGGACTCCAGGAAGAACTTGGCCCTCTCCCCGTCCACGGCAGTGACGGCGATGAACTCCCTCACAGAGTCCTCCTGGCTAGCCATCTTGGATCTGTGCTCTGAGAAAGCGGTCCGCTGGTCCTGGGAACACGGAACCACACGGCGTTCCTACCATTTCCTTACGTCTCAGGTTGAATTAATTTTTATATCAGTTATATTTTTGTCACGCCAATAAACGTTATTATTGTATGAATACGAAAAACGAACATCAATTAAATAATAACAATACAATTCTATCAATAATCAATCTCGTGGGTACTGATCCCATCTATTCAATCTAGTTCTACCAAATAACTCAAATTGACAGAAAGCATCAATATCATTTAGTTGTTTCGTTGTTAACAATTGTGGTAAGAACACCTTCGTCCAATCAATCAATTTAAGTCTGTTCCGAGTGTTTGAGATAGATGCGTATTTGTCCACTTTGATTGCGAATAATATCTTCACCAACAGATGGCGCTGCTGTCAAAGATTTAAAGTAGTTGAAAAAAGTAACTCCTGAACCTGTTTTAATTCTCAAAGAACAGGTCAGATCCGTTCAGTGTGTAAGATGTCTAACGCATATATAACTCTGAATGTATTTCCCCAGAGTAGAAAGCTGTCCCGCGTGCATCATCCCACCATTTGCTGCCCTTAATACCCTTCACCCAGAACTCTTTTACCTTCTAAAGTAGTAAATACACGTTAACAGGTTTACCGACAGGCAAACTGCTATACATGTACACTGCTGCCAAGCGTTTCTCTGAAAACGGTTCACTGAAAGGTCTTTTAGCCAAAATGGTGTTAAACATGTTTTAAAAGTGTTTACTGAAAGGATTTTCACTCAAAAACGTTGACTCACAGTGTGTTTTAGGTGAAATAATGAAAACAAGCATTTAGAGACTAATCCCTGTTTCCCTCCATTTTGTTTCCTTATCACAGCGATCAGAGATTCGTACAGATATTTTACTGTTCCTCAAATTTATGTTTTCGTCGATATCACGCCTGACGATTGACAATGGTCCTTTGTTCTCAGAGATTAGCGGAACACAGAACCAGAACTTTGGCATTCTTTTCAAGGTACACGCCTCCCAGGATGCAGCACTGTTGCAGATGCTAATGATGCTAATAAATGAACCAGAACCCATCCACCCTTAGAATGGTTGAGGGGTTATGGTCGATGGGTTCGGCGAGACCGGCCTCCTGGTCAGGGTCAACGGGTCAGCTTGAGGGTGGATGGGTAAGGTTTGAATGGCATTCGATCTCATGAGTTGGAGTAGATGAGTTAGGGTCAAGAGGTCAGGGCCAATGGTAAGGGAATATTGTACGCATGGATGTATGTATGTGCTCCTACTGAACATGACAGCACATCATAGTGATTTTCATAGTTATTCTGTGAATTCTCACAGGAAACCAAGTTGCTGTCAGAAGCCATATTATTCTTATGCAAGAAGTAGGCTACAGCTCTGGTTTTATGGTATGCACTTCCTGGCTCATAGGTAACACAAGCATGCACGCATACACACACACACACACACACACACACACACACACACACACATACTGTGCCATTTAATCCGCTCAAATGGGTTTTGTCAGGCTGTTGAAGCTAACTGAAGTAGGGGCAGGTATGTTTACCATCAACAACAACCTCTTCTGGATTCTTGGAGTTGAGCTGGAATGCAGCTCTTCTGGCTGTGCTACCTGCAGTGCCAGTAACTGCTCACTGTTGACGTGTCCTGTTGAGGCTTCTGTATATACCAGCGCTGGTCCCTCCGGCTTCCAGTCGAACAAAACGCTCACCTTTCTGCACTGCGTGCCTGGAGTACAACAAACGAATGCGAGACACAAGAGTGATTTAACTTCAACAATACGGCGACCAAGAGACAGCTTGGTGGGTGACCAACAGTCAGCCCCAGGGTTGTGTTAAAAGACGACAGACCACCCGGACGCTTTCCTGAGCCCCTCCTCTCCCTCATGGCCCTGTCCAAGCCGGAGCAGCTGCTGGCTCACGAGCTGACCTGCCCCATCTGTCTGCACCTCTTCTCAGACCCGGTGGTTCTGCCCTGCGGCCATAACTACTGCCTGGCCTGCATCTGCCGGACCTCGACGATCTCCCACGGCGCTGACGTTAAGGATGAGATGGCAGTACTTCTACGTTGCCCCGAGTGTCGACAGGAGTTCCGGGGCATGGAGTCACTGAGGAGGAACTTCAAGCTGTGCAGTATCATGGAGGGCTACCGCGGCACGGCCAAGGAGGAGCAGAACGAGGAGGCCAAGTATCCGCCCGTCCAGGACGTGTTCTGCGATCAGTGCATTGAGGGCGGCACGCGCGCCGTGAAGACGTGCATGCGCTGCGAGGTGTCCATGTGCGAGAGGCACCTGCAGAGGCACAACGAGAAGGACTCCTTCAGGAGCCATGTGCTGGTGGAGCCCCTGAAGGAGCCGGTGCCCAGCGGCTGCACGCTCCACGGCAGCTGCCTGGAGTACTTCTGCTCCAACGACATGATGCTGCTGTGCGCCACCTGCCTCCTGGAAGGCTCCCACCTGAACCACGATGTGCTCAGCTTCGAAGTGGCCGAGGAGGAGATGAGACGGGCGCTGGACTCCCGCAGCAAGGTGGGTCCGATATTGTGCACAGCGGAGGATGAGTGGGTGGGGGGATGGAGTCAGAGCCACCAGGAACGTCTCGGTGGAGGAAAGGCTAAATTATGTCAATTTTAATTAATGGAATAATTGACTTATGGTAGACTGAATTATGACAGCGTACAGTTTGTTACTTGTAGACACAGCTGCTACTGATAGTGAATATTCGTTAAATTAGTAAAATGATGAACACACTTTTTGTGAACATATATTATTGCAAACAGGTTCAGACTATTCCGCTTGTAAATGGCATTTAATTTGAATAGTTATTCTGTTTATTGATATTTGAACCAAGCAGTTGGATTATGTGTCATTGGTGTTATGGTGATTGTAGATCTCTTTGTGTAGTTGCTGTTGTTGTAATTGTAGTTTTGTTTGTGCAGATGGTGTCTTGCAGGCTGCAGATTACAGAGGCCCTCCTGCAGAAAGCCATGGAGGATCAGGGAGCCTCAGAGGCTGTGGGGGATAAGCTGGTGTCCCGGGCCATCACCCTCATGGACAGCATGGCCGCCCTGGTCCACAGGTACTCCTGAGACATAGCATGTCCTTTATAACTGATCAGGGGACATAAACAGATTAGTTCAGATTAGTGTGGAACTGTTAAATTCAGAATTACCACCATAGATTTATTTGTAACTTCCAATTTAAATCAAATGAAATTGGAAACTCTGAAAAGCATGATAATACTCATAAGGAAACAGTTTGAGAAGTTGACCGTAATTAATAATAATAATAATAATTTAATCATCATCACAGTCAGTACCAGACAGATATGCACAAGAGTACATCAGGGTTGTAGAAATGCAAATACAAAAAAACTAAATATAGGCTACTGGTCTGCCAGTATCTATTCAACAGTATCCTGGTGATTAACATTCTGTATGTATTGCTTTTGGTTGAGTGTCTAAAGAATCTCGATACTCTCTTAGAGGAATGAGGAAGCATGGTATTCAAGGTCACATGGTCACGACAGACGACTCACTGTACAACAGGCCTATGTTCTAGCTGTGACAACAGCACTTCTCCCCCTGATGTTCAGGAACCGGGAGCGTGTGACCACTGTTCTGGAGGAGGAGAGGAGCCTGCGTAGGAACAGCTGGCAGCAGGGCCTGGCCACTCTGAGCCAGCAGCAGCAGCATCTGCTGCAGGCTCAGGGGGATGCAACACAGGCCCTGAGTGAGACCGACAAGTGCCTCTTTGTACACAGGTGATCACAGGCTTCAATGGTTCATTCCACAAGTTGATTGTAATTTAGCTTGATTAGCTTTAAGAGCATGCTAAACACCGTGATGACACGGCATACACAATAGGGCATGCATATATCAATATTGATGTATCAACATATCTATAGATATATATTGTGAAAGTGAAGGAGTGAAGGAAGGGCATCAGGTTACAGCATTAAAGGCAGGGGTTAAATACACATTCTATCTCAATGTGATGTTGATGTGAATGTTGTTTGTAATGCTGTTTCATCCTACAGTTATTACCAGAAAACATGTTGAACTTGAATTAGACTGTTCATTAGAACCTAACCAGCTAAAAGAACTGAGTGGACACAGCGAAGGTAAGCAGCTGAACGGTTGTTCCCCTGAACCAGCTTCCTGCGCATCGAACCGCGGCTCAAGACCGCCCTCAGCGGTGCCGGCGGCGGCGCCGCCAGCGGCTCCGTCAGCGGCCAGCTCCCCTCCAAGACGCTCAACCACCGGAGGCTGCAGACGGACCTCCGGACCCAGGACTTCCGCGCGGAGATGGGGCAATTGCTGGACTCCCTCCACATGCTCCTGAACCCCCTGGAGCTGACCTTCAACCCCCACACGGCCCACCCCAACCTGCTGGTCTCCAACGACCTGCGCACCGTGAGGTTCAGCTCCTCCAAGCAGCAGTACGCGGAGCACCAGGACCGCTTCACCAGCGCCCCCCAGGTGCTCTGCAGCCAGGGCCTCACGTGCGAGGAGCACGTGTGGGTGGTGGAGGTGGGCGAGGGCAGCATGTGGTCCCTGGGGCTCTGCTACAAGGCGCTGCCCCGCCGCGGCGACCACAGCCGGCTGGGCCACAACAACGTGTCGTGGCGGCTGCAGTGGAAGAACAAGAAGCTGACGGCGTGCCACGCCTCGGCCAACGTGGCGCTGGGGGAGCGGGCCGAGCAACCGCTGCGGATCGAGGTGGCGCTGGACTACAAGGGCGGCACGCTGGGGTTCCACAGCGTTAAGGGCCAGAGGGAGCACCTGCACACCTTCCGGGCCACGTTCCGGGAGCCCGTGTACCCCGCCTTCAGCCTCCACTCCAGCACGCCCGAGTCCTGGATCACGCTGCAGAGCGGGATGTAGGCCCGGCGTTACCCAGCATGCACTCTGGCTCTGATTTGATGGAGCATCTGGGCTGACTTTTGGTGCTCTCTTTCTATGCCTGTCCACACTATTATATCATATACTGCAGTGTGTCCAGGTCCAGGGAGGTCCAGCTGGGCTGGGGACTCCCTGCCAGGATGTTCAGCCCTATCCCTTAGCAGGGGTGTCAAACTCAAGCCATGGAGGGCCAGGCCGCTGCATGTTTTAGGTGTTTCTCTACTCCAACACACCTGATTCTAATGATCAGATCATCATCAAGCTCCGTAGAATTCTGATAACAATCCATTCATTAGAATCAGGTGTGTTGGAGTAGAGAAACATCTAAACGGAAATTTCCCCGCTGTGGGATAAATAAAGTACATCTGAATCTGAAAACATGCAGGGACACCGGTCCTCCAGGATGGGGTTTGACACCTGTGCCTTAGAGGGATATGTACATGTACCGTCTAACCCCTACCTGCTCCTTAATGACCTGTCACTGTACTGTCTAACCCCTACCTGCTCCTTAATGACCTGTCTCTGTACTGTCTAACCCCTTCCTGCTCCTTAATGACCTGTCACTGTACTGTCAATCCCTACCAATTAACTTCAAAAGTTAACCAAAGAAATTAAGATGCATGGAAGGCATTCATGTTTGTTTTATTGAATGTAATTTTGCACTGTTGCAGTCATTTTGATGAACTGATGTTTTATGTTGATTGAATTGATTGATTGATTAAAAGTGAGCTGAACTTCATGTGGATACAGAGTTCAGTGACCTTCAATGTGTGTCCCTCGTGACTCCATAGCTCTGTATTTAGCCTGCAAACACAATAGTGATATATTTGCTTTACACTATTTGTTGCCAAAATTCCATCTGTGTTTGTGTGTGATGGAAAGAGACTGTGAAAGAATGTGTGTGTGTGTGTGTGTGTGTGTGTGTGTGTGTGTGTGTGTGTGTTCAGTTCATTACTGACTTCACAGAGTTCAATACCACAGAAACTGAATAAACTCGTTGCCAGTTTCCCTGTAAGCTACAACTGAATTTCAAAAGGAAGTCTCAAGAAAATCATTTCTTCCACAATAAAAAAATACCATATTTAGATACAATTTACATATTTGCATTCACAAATAGACGACAGCGTATTTAGATGGACATTTATTCATTATAGAAGGCTGTGTGCATTTCAACCCGTATAGGGGGATAGTCACCGGACCAAGCTGGCAACCCATCACTACGCCTCCATCTGTCACAGGTCCTCCTGAGCTAGGCTAATCTGAGCTAATTTGAGCTAACCCGGCTACACTGTCTCAGTATAACTCGCTGCATTGTCTCGAGCCCCGAGCAACCATGGGGTCGGCGGAGAGCAGCACGAGGACGGCGTCCTTCGGGCTGGACGAGGAGGACCGCGTGCGGATCCTGCGAGGGGTCAAGGTAAGCTAGCCGTGTCATGGACTGGAAGCATCCTTCATGCTAAGCTAGCTAGCCTAGCTGGCTTGAAGGATGAAGGATGCTTCCAACCCACCTTAACATCTTATCTAGAGTTGACCCTCACTACTATTATTATATTATATTATTGTTATTATTATATGATATGAAGTTATGATGCTATATGAGCTTCAGTACGTGTACTCGTATGTTAACTCATATAAAGATGAGTTGTTGTCGCTTTAGTTGCTTCATTTAGTTATTGATTTATTGTACATTTATTCCCACTACATTGCGAATACTGCAATGTAGTGGGAATACTACTGACATCGTATTTATAGTTATATATATTATCCTTTTAGCTTTTCTTTTTTTTTCTTAAATTCTCATTAGTTATCCCTGAATAAACGCTGACCCCTCATATTTTGTTCAGAGTTATCCTTCAACATGTTCCTATTGTAGGGCCACTATAAGTCTTTAACTCGGCACATCCCTGATTAAAACACAGGCTATAACACAACATTGACGTTAACAGCAAAGTGTAACACTAGGGACAGTAGTAACATTGGTAACGTAAGGGACATTGGTAACATTAGGGACATTAATGACATTAGTGACATTAGTAGACACATTGAACCCTTGAATCACGCAGAGCAGGCAGCATCATGGATGTGAACTCCAGCTCAGTAGGGACCTGTACTGGCATCATACCGGACCACCCTAGGACCAGCCCAGGCTGTGCTGGAAGTAGAACTGTAGGCATCTTTAAAAAGGTTTGCTGTAGTTTGGAGGTGAACACACACATGTGGAACGCCTCGCCTCACCTCTCCTCACTCTCCATGGTTTGGAACTCCAGCTGACTGAAGATGTTCTTCAGAGGATGCGAGGGGTGGCCAACATTCCACCAAGTCCACCTTCACCCCCCGCGACCAGCACCCAGCAAGAGCCCGCCAGCAAGCCCAAAGAACCAGGTGAGACGCCAGCGGTGAAACAGCCGGCCAGCACCTAGAGACGCGGGTGACGTGCAGTGTTAACCCACTGGGTAATCATGTTCATGTTCTACATGGAGATGGATGAACAGCATCCACAAACGGCATCCAGCTGTGACATCTTTGAACTTTGAGCTTCTGCGGACCAAACCATTTCTCAGACCTAAATCCCCTTCCATCTTCCTTCCACGTGGTGTTGTGTGTGTGTGTCTGACCCAGGCACCCCCAGCCGGCCCAGCCCCAGTCCCAGAGCCCAGCCCCCCCCGCGGCCTGCCCCGCGGCCCACCGCCAGCCCCAAGACCACCGCTAACGCTAAGGCTAACGCGACGGATGAACAGAAGAGGTGGGCTACACTGATATTGAGCTTGCTTTTGTTAATTCATGCGGTAAAATGTTCATAATAGTGAAGGGGTTTACGGCACAGCCCTGGTACAAGGTAGAATGGTATATGCTGCCCTCTTGTGGACTGTTTGGAAAGCTGTTTGTCTGTGTGTTTGAAGTGGAGGATGTCTTTAACTGATGTTTAATTGAGCTAGACTAGGCTACATTAAATGTAAACACAGGGACGGTTAATGAGCTAGGTTTTATGTTTGTGTCTTTTTATTCTGAGTCATTATCGGTACCGCTTCCTGTCTAGCAGACTCTTTCATCCACACTGTGACTTCCAGTTACAGTCAGCGTCATTAAGGAGCAGCTCAGACTGTACAGAGACAGATCATTAAGGAACAATTAGGAGTTAGACAGTACAGAGACAGATTGTTAAGGAGCAGGTAGGAGTTAAGTAGAACAGAGACAGGTCTTTAAGAAACAGAAGAAACAGGTAGGGGTTAGACAGTACCGAGACGGGTCAAGACGGAGCAGGTAGGGGTTAAAGAGGACAGAGAGACAGGTCAGAAGGAGCAGAGGTAGGGGTTAGGCAGTACAGAGACAGGTCATTAAGAAACATAAGAAACAGGTAGGGGTTAGACAGTACGTGACACGATGTGTGTGTGTCCCCAGGTACGAGCGACAGCAGCAGATCATGAGCGAGGAGTTGGCCAAGGTGGCGAGGAAAGAGAGGGAGGCGGCGAGAGAGGAGATGACCAAGGTGCTGCGAGGAGAACGTCTGCTGGCTTACCAGGAGAACGAGAAGACCCAGCAGCTGGTACGTTTCTGGTCCTGGCGCTTGTCCACCTCACCAGGACCCACCGTGCCGTCCACGTTAGAATTGGATTCACTACCGGGGGTTAACTAGACTAGTGGCTGTTCGTTACGGTGACATCATGGGGCCCGGGTCCATGTTGGGGAATGTGGGAGTGTGTAGCTTCTGTCCCTGTTTTCTTTTAAGATGGCGGTACGGCTTTCCTGTCCCCCCCCCCCCCCCCCCACCCCT
>OMKQ01045838.1:0-15718 GCA_900302335.1 Phycis phycis
CAATCCTAGACTACCCACTTCAACCAAATTGTTTGTTGAAACCTCTTTTCTCTGGCTATAGCAATTGCTGCACTCCCACAGTGCATTGCTCTGTTTGGCCGTGCGCTGTTCATTTATTCCCAGTAGTGTTGAGAGAGAGAGAGATGGTAAAAGTGGGATTCAGCAGGGTGTCTTCCACACCATCTGTCCCTGGGAAAGGGAAACAGGACACTGTTTAGTCTTTGGCGTCATCTTACAGATTTCATACTTTGTATTGATACGCAAGTGCAACAAAAAACATGAAGCAATCCAAAGTGCACCTCTAGTAATCACAAGCAAACATTAGCCTGTGCATGCATATGTCCTTGCTTGTGTGTGCACGTGCGTGTGTATGTGTGTTTGTGCGTGCTGATATTTAATAGCTGTTCAAAATGTTTTGTCTGTCCTTTGGAGAGAAAATGCTGAATAGAATGCATTACTAAATGGAAATTTGACTTTGTACTGACTCTGACAAGAAATGTATGGTCATAATAAAGTATATTGTTGTACAATGATTTGACCTCTTCCCACCAGCGATTGATGGGTGTAAAATCACCTGCCAAGCCAGTGTCATTTGGATGATGGCATGTATTTCATATAGTTTTAATTATGTCACTGGCTAAGTTAACGCTATAGTAGGCAATTTGGTGAACCAGCCAGAGAAAGATCTTAAAAGTATCCAACCAAAAAATTACACCTCTCTCTTCAGGCCTCCTCCAAAGCCACTCTTCCTAAACACATGACTGGCTCACTAGCTTTAGCAATAGGTCTACCTGGCCTAGGCAGAACTATTGGTCACTATTGGTCATATGCAATGAGTGCCCATGCACTCATTGCATATGACCAGTGCATGGACCAGTGCATGGACCTGTGCATGGACAGGTGGGCCATCCAATCATTCCTTAAGGGCCAGTCCATTAGCACCAGCCGCAGATTATTTTTCAAAGCATTTGATTTATTGGTTGCTTTCAGGATGTAAAGAGAATTTCAACAAAAATGAAAAAAAAGTAAAGTAAATTGACCTTCCCTTGCTTTGAAGTAGCTATATATAATATATGTACTCTATTAAATAATTATAGGACCATGATATGTAATCAAAGAGTAAGGAAACATGGTGAATGAAAATACTGGCTACTTCAACAACAATGCTATGAGTATTTTCTCAGAAATTTCAGTTTAATTTTGTGTTGGGCTGTGTGTTGTAATTCACTATGTTCCGAGTACCCAGGGTTCCCTGATATGAAGCAAATATGAGAACTATGATCACACACACAGGATGCTGCAGCCAGTGACGCATCCGGGTGGGAGGAGCGCAGTGTGTAGAGCGGGTGGACAGAGCGGGTCGTCCACTAACCGTAGGGTCGGCGGTTCGATCCCCTCTATCCCCACCTCTAACTGTCCGCATGTCGAAGTGTCCTTGAGCAAGACACTGAACCCCAACTTGCTCCCCAGGCACTGAACATAGCAGCCCACTGCTCCTATGTACCATAGGATGGGTCAAATGCAGCGAACACATTTTGTTCCCATATCTAAAAAATACTGAGAATAACCAATAAAGCCTGAAAGGTCCTCTCTTCCCATGGATGCAAGAAAACAAACTTGATCAGCTGAGACTGTACTAGATTCTACTTGACCTAAAATTGTGCCTTGCCCTCAATCATAAAGCTCCATGACCAGAGCAGTGCTCCAGTGCTCTTGGAGAAATGCAAGCCAATGGAGTAAGCCGGCGATCAGACTGAAAGATGGCCAGGCCAGGCAGCCTACATGTTTACCATGTAACGTTAGCATTGAAGCATTCCGCTGTTTTCTGAGCAACTGTGAAGATGGAAGTGAGACTGATCGCCACTGTGTTGTACTTTCCAGAGCTGTACAACCCTGCCATGAAGAAGTACTTTAAGTGACTCCCACATTGCTCAGCAGCTCCTGAGCTTTGAGTCTGGGGAAGAGGGGCGGGCAGAGACAACTCAATTTTATATATATATACATCAACTCAATACAATATTGTGAATTTAGACTGCAGTGCCCATTTCAAACAGGCTCTATAAAAGTCAGAATTGGAAGTTGGAAGTTTCCATTCACACTAGTGGTTGTGGTCTGTGGTTGTGTAAACAAAATGAGGTAAACAGAAAGAAATAGATTTTAAGATTTGATCTGATTCCATTTAACTTTGAGCTTACACCCAGGCAGGAATGATAACTTCATATACATTTAAATTTTCCAACCCAGAAATGACCAGGTTTGACTCTGGTTTTCATTTCTGAAATGACACTGAACCAGTTATTCCAGAGCATCTGCAAAGTCCCTTGTTCTTCAGTTTTGGGGGGGAACCCAACATGAAACATAAGCTGTTTTTTGGGGAAACTGGACCCCATTCTAGTAGCACCATCTGCTTACGGTGGGATTGCCGTATTAATGTAGTCCTCAGCATAGGGCGATAGCTGAGCAGGGGAAATGCCCTGAGTGACTGCTGGGGATCTCCCAGCCCTCTATACTACTAGCAAACTGCTCCATGCTTGCATTACGCCTGCATGTGGCACCATGGCTCAGTATGAAATCACTACATAGTATAGTTGCTTGCATGGTCAAACATGGCTCTGTGATAAACTCAATGATATATAAGCTTACCATTTAATGCAGAACCATAAAGACATTTTAAATGATGTGTTGAAATAGGCCCCAAACAGTCAAAGCCGTTTCAAACAGGTCTGCCAACATTAGGATGTTGCCCTATAAAATCAAACTACAGACAGTTCTTCAGTTCCGGAGATTCAATCAAAGAACTAGTTCTTTGATTCTATACATTTGCAGCGTTTTATGGGAAGTGGTGAAGTGGTATCAGGTGCCTGCAGTGCATCAGTGGAGCTAGGCCCTGGGGGCCCAGCCTATGTGTCCCAATCAAAGAGGAAAAAAAAGGGTGGGGGGGTCTTTTAAGTTACTCCAGGCCTCAACAAACCCTCAGGCTGGAATTTATGTGGAATCGGTGCCAAGTTGTCTATTGACAACTTGAAGATGTGTATCATTTTCCACTGTACGATGTTCAATGATAATGATAAAAAAACAGTTACAGACTAATAATAACACAGCAAATAACCTGTTCATATATTTACATAGAATGACATGCTTATGTAATATGATTATGTAATAATCACTTTAACAATTGTGTTGGACTAGTTTTATTTTGGGTTACTGTCGGTGATACATGAAGAGGCAGGTTAGCCATAATACCACAGAGGATGTTTGGTCAGTCAGGGTCATCACTCCATAAGGCTGTCAAAGTGAAGTGAAGTGAACTTTTGTTCATGGCTAATCCAAGAGAAAGGAAACATCCTTGACAGCCACCTGCATGTGAAACCTTCTCCCTCCTCATCCTCTCCCCCTGGATGTCCTTCTGCTGAGCTTTGCTTCAGTAACAGTGGACTGTAGCAGCATTAAGCACCACCTACACACATGGAGGAGTCACAATGGGTCCTTTTATTGGGTTTTTGGACGATTTCTTTTTGTTTGTTTGTTGTTTTTACATTTAGGGCATTTAGCAGACACTTTTATCCAAAGCGACTTACAAAGAATACATTTGTCATCAGAAGGTGAATTTCATTGCTGCTAATACAGTAAGAAAGTTACCAGAACAAGTTTCAAGCATTTCAACCGCTAGATTAACCATTGCTAGTGTACAACATCTCTGACTAAGTGCCAAGTTACAAAGAGCGATCAAGGTGCCAATTTACAAAGATTGTTGTTTTTCTTTTTGATCACTTCCCTCATCTCCAAGGTAATGTAATGTAATGTCACTTTTACTTCATCAACATTGGACTCATGTACATCCAGATCCAAGTTGTTTACTATATTTCTACTGAGATTGGAAATCATTGTCTTGGTTTTTTGGAGTAACACGTACATACCATGATAAAACACAACAAATGAAAATAGGGCCGATATCCAAGATACTGTGCAATTCTCCACCCACCAGCCTAACAGGTAACATAACTGAAATACAAATGTCAGTATTCAGGACCCAGTAATTGCTCTGTCTGACCATCATTCAGACAGAATCCCACATGATCTGCTCCTGAAGGGCATACGTATTCATCCCATTTGTTCTAAACCCTTGGCCTTTCTGCTTGGTGGGTTTTTGTGTATGTATTTTACTGTTTCCTTGGAGTTTGGGGTCTTAAGTTCCTCGCAGTTCAGCCCCTGTTCTTGGCAGCTGATCTGAGGGTCCTCAGAGGGCGATGACAGACCCTCCTGCCCACGGGGTGATGATGGGAGAGGAGGAACAGAGAGGAAGGTGGTGACGGTGTGTGTAACTGCATGGTTGTGTGTGTGTGTTGTCATGTGCAGTGTGTGTGTGTGTGTGTGTGTGTAGGTTTGTGGACGATGGGTGAGGGGGATGTGTACAATTTTGCTTCTCTATGATCCCATGCCCCCTTCCTGTCTCCATTGCTCTGTCACTCAGGACTAGACCATTTCATTTTAATAAAGCTAATCCCTCATCCTAAGCTGCTCATCACCTCTCTCTCTTACCCTCTCTGTCTCTCCCTCTCTCTCCCCTTTCCCCTCTCTCCCTCTCTGTCCCTCTCACTCCCTCTCTCCAGAACAGAGCAATATCTTTCAATATGAGGACAGGAGGATAACAAGGTATAGCTCCTTATTAAAGACAAGGAGAAAAGGGGAAATGTGAGAACCCGCACCCCACACTGCCCCCTGTCCAAAGTACAAAATAATCCAATTTAGAACAAAAAACCTTGACAGGGTGCTGTGATCCACAGCCATGAGAAGATCAGGATGGGATTGATAACTCACAGGTGCTACACATTCTTTTTCCCCTCTTCTCTCTAAAGATCTTAGCTATGAGCCGAGTGGCCCATGATGGGGAGATTTAAGTCTCCAGCCCTCCTCCTCCAGCGTGCCTGGCTTTACACCCAGCAACAATACCAGGCAAGATAACTTGATGCACTGCCCCTCCTGGGTAGTGCATCTGGCCAGTACACTCCATCTGCTGCAACTCAGTGTACATGTACAATAGTGTACAACATACTGTACATGACATAAATTGAGTGCTCTGGTCCATTTGGATTTCCTTCAAAACCCCTCTTTGGGTCATGACCTTGAACAGTGCTTTCACAAACACTTTTTGCCGATATGCAATGCAGCTGCACTGCTTTGGAATAGTACATTGCATAGTCAAGCAACACTACAATAATACAAAGCAATATCCTTCAGCACTCCACTCATATGGCCCAATGAGGTCCATGCCTAACTAGTCGAACGACTAGTTAGGCAGAGCGAACCTCTTCTAATGGTAAAGGCCACAGCAGGGCTTTTGGACTGGTTTTTATCATGCTGTTAAAAATGTTGGGTAATTGGACATTCCGCACCCCCCCCCCCCCCCAATACACATCATAGTATGCTTCAGGTTGGTGTGCCGTAACAACCTGAAGCATGTCTATTGTGTTCACTGAAAGTTGTATCTTCGTTTTAGTTGTGAATTGTTTGTCAATAATTTGGGTGTGGGTTTGAATTACGCTGATGTATATTATATATCAATCATATTTGTGTCCCAGAACTTCCCTACATGGGGACAATGCATCCATACGTTTTACAACTTAACATCAATGCATGCAATATAGCCTTTTTAATGTTGTTTTATCTCAACTGTATTTTGCACATGGACGCTTATTATTATTTGTTGTTGTATTTATAATTTGTGTCTGTATACTAAGCAATATGTGTAGCTGAGATCGAATCTTCCTTTTGTCTTATTTTCTTTCATACGGAACCATTTCAATGAGGAGTTGATTGCCATCCAGTTTTGTGTGTGTTGGTTTGTGATAACAAAGAGAAAATGAACCCCATAAATGTATCTTCCGATTTGTTTTTTAACCAAACACCTGCAGTGGTTCACCTTCCACCCGTAACCTACCCCGTTTAGCCTTATCGCACAGTCTACCCACACCTTTCATATTTCCACATCTTTCTGGTCTCCCACAAAGCCATATTCTCCAAGTCTAGGCAAACGCAACCCTAGTGAGTACTAGAAAGCCCTTGCTGATCAACTCAGACCAGATAGAGTCCAGACCACGCTTGCTCCTGAGAAGAGATTCCAGCTAGGTGGAGAGATCCATACTCCCTAGATTTACATTTACATTTAGGGCATTTAGCAGACGCTTTTATCCAAAGCGACTTACAAAGTGTACATTTGTCATCAAAAGGTGAAACATTTCATTGCTGCTAATACAGTAAGAAAGTCACCAGAACAAGTTTCAAGCATTTCAAGTGCTAGATTAACCATTGCTAGTGTACAATATCTCTAACTAAGTGTCAAGTTACAAAGAGTGATCAAAGTGCCAAATTACAAAGATTAAAGTGCCAAGACGTACAACAAATAAGAGCATAAGGATAGTTATGCAGGGTTCAGGTGAACTCTAAACGTAGATGTGGTCCCAAGGTGGAGCCCAGGCCCCCACTGCAGGGAGGAAAACCCTGCTTTAGGTGTGCCCTTACCATTTGAATGCAAGTGATCAGCGGGCCACCATGTTGATACATTTACATTTACATTTAGGGCATTTAGCAAGACGCTTTTATCCAAAGTGACTTACAAAGACTACATTTGTCATCAGAAGGTGAAACATTTCATTGCTGCTAAGACAGTAAAAAAGTTACCAGAACAAGTTTCAAGCATTTCAAGTGCTAGATTAACCATTGCTAGTGCACAACATCTCTGACTAAGTGCCAAGTTACAAAGAGCAATCAAAGTGCCAAATTACAAAGATTAAAGTGCCAAGACGTACAACAAATAAGAGCATGAGGATAGTTATGCAACCATGTGGAAAAAGTATGGAGAAGCAGAGGCCACTGCCACCCTGGAGAGAGAGAGATCTCTAGGAGATCATACACAGACACCATGTATGCACTAAACCAGCGATATGGAGAGCCTTTCAAGATGGCCCTGCAGAGGGTTGCAGAGCTAATGGATGGACCGGAGAGGCAATCCCAAAACAGGATTGCCTCTTCACGTCCACCATGTCCACCATGTCCGAACTGCACAGCCAGGTAGAAAGCCTCTGGCAGTTACTACAGTGAGAGGCTCAACATGGCCAGCCTACTCACCCCCCAATGAGGCAAAACTGCCACTACTGCTAAGGAATCAATAAGCATTAGGCAAAGAGCCCTGAGCAAGCTGCTGCATACCAAGAGGAGATCCTGAAGTTGGAGCAGGTTGGCTACATTACCAAGTTAAACCAAGAAGCTGTTTCTCAAACCAATAAGAATGGTGCATCCCCAACTACAACTGTTAATTCCAGTATTAAGGTGACCAGTATTAAAGTGACAACCTCAATGACCTCAATGACAACCCCAATGAGTTGCTACTCCCAGGACCAACGCTCAGCCCCTCCCTCTTGGCAGTATTGTTTCACCAGATAAGACTCCTTACTGAAGCTTGGTCACTACTCAGGTTCCTCCACTCGTAGATGGAGAGACCCCACCGTCTACGAGTGGTAGGTCCTTCTCTTTTAAACTACTTGTAGTCTGTGCTGCAACACTTGTGCACTGCAGAAGCACTTCATGGATAACAGTAAGCCTCATGAAAAGGTTTGAGACCATATACCAACAGGCTGCTGAGAGCATGGACGTGCTTCGGTAGAGGACTACAGAGACAGTGAACCGGTCACCCTCAGATGAGCACAACTTGACTAAGTTCCCACCAAGCTAGAACACCTTCGGGTGGGTAGGTCAGTGCCCTCCAGCAGTGATTTCCACTGCCTGGCGCCGGAGTTCGACAGCATAAGCTAGCCTGTCCAAGTCAGGGGTCACATGGGGCGGTCCAATCACCTTGTCGACGAAACGATTCACCCCATTGTGAGCTTCCTGGAAAACCATTTCCCATTGGTTCTTTGACACTTATATTAACTATGTATCTGTTTCCCCTATCCAAGTGTAGTGACTCACTCTGTATAACCTGTCTGTATCGATCATAAAGTATGGGAATGTGACAGGTTGTGTCCATGCATACAATTTGACCATCAATTTTATCACTTGGTTGAAGATTGAGCGTAGAGTATCGTCACAAGACTTCTTCTGGGGAAGATCTCTCACTAGGGGAAATTGTGGAACTGTCAGAGCCTCCTCTGGGGGCTCCCCCAGGTCTTCCCCCCCCGAACAATGTCTGATGACCTCGCATCATCACTGAGCAGCATTGGTTATATTGGCCCGGATGAGACATGATTAAATACAATCGCCATATTTGCTGATGTTACAGATACACTTATTAAACTCGTATTTGTAACAGATGATTTTAACATCTGCTGCTTTTATACCCCAGGCAAGCATCTGTGATGCCCTTACTTTACTGTACATGTACTGTGTTTTTTACTGTGTTTTTTATCTTATTTTATTTTATTATTTTCTTTGATCTTCCCTCCATGTTGGAACGGGTCTCGTGCAATATATTTCATTGTACAGTATGACTGTAAGTGATGCTGCACATTTGACAATAAATTTGACATTTGACTTGAATCTTGAATCTTGAATCCCCTGGACTAGGCAACCCCGTAGCGTTGGTCTGCTGGATAAAGGGTTTGGCTGGTGAGCTGAACAGGTCATATAGGACGCTCCTTCCCTGGTGCACCGTTAGGTGGTCCTCCGCTAAGATCAGGGCCACATCCTGGTCGAGTCCAGCGCCTCCACAAATCACCCCACAGAAATGCACTCCACCACTTGTTGGGGGGTGGACCCCCACGGCAGCGTCCAGCGGAGTGTGGCATCTAGAATTTGCCTGGATGAGGAAATGGCCGATCCTCCTTCAATTTGGCCTGATCCAGGACAGCCTTCTTCACATCCGCATATCCTGGGACACTGGGGGCAAGATTTGTGCTGCTTGTTGTGCCTCCTTGGTCAGTAGAGCAGGTACCCACTCAGCCCATTGTGAACCCGGCCAGCCACCTGCTCCGCCAGGAGCTCCTATGAGAACCCCTGTTCTACAGGGGTTTATATTTCCCTCCTGCATGTGTTTACTATGGATGTTTGATAAGAATGGGATTCAAATTGCAAAGTTGGCATGAAATAAATTTGTCACTCCTTGATATGTGTGACTGTCTCAAACAGTTAGACAACAGAGTGCCCAATGTTGTGTGTGCTTATGCTATTAATAATAGCATTGTTCACAACCATGGTTGTGCCGTCATTGTCTCAAGCTGTGAAAATAACCAAATAACCCCTCCAACCTGCTACTCCACTGCCTCTCGTTCTGTCTATCCATCCATCCCCTTTACTAGGATCCAGAGGGACACAGGTCAGCTATTCTGACAGCCGGGATTGCGTTATCAGAATTCACCACATGTACATGCATACGTACATACATACACAGACAAGTGTCACTAACTAAGCATCACTAACTGAACAACCAGTTAAAAGAGGAAAACGTCCACAACAAATATCAGATCGACCTCAGTGGCACATATTTGTCCAGAAATAATGGTAAATCAGCCTCACCTTAAGCAGAACATCTTCTCTCTCTTAACTCTGTGCATGCAAAGCCCTTAATGAAATCCTTCTGTCTCATAGTTGTCCTGAGTTCATTCTTTTTTAAGTTGAGAGAAGGATCTCTCGCCCTTGCAGTTGGTAACGGGCAGGGTTGAAAACAGCCTGATAGCAACAAACACACTTGGGAAAGTAGTCGTCTTTTGCAGAATTTGCAGCATCTCCTCGGCTGAACAGTTTTTCTCTTCCCACATACAATTCTTGAGTAGAAGAAGTTAATCTCCAAAGTCTTTGTCAAGATCATCTGGATAAGTAGAGGAGAGTGCAACAGCACGTTTACGCACACCATCACAGTCTGTGTTGGAATCGAACAAAACACCAAATAGTCTGTTCAAGTCTCTGTATGCATCAATGCATTTAGCAAAGACAGGGCAGTAACCTGTCAATGATCACAATGTAGGTTTCCACCTTGAATCATTGACTCCCACTTGGCATCGCCTCATTCTCCATGGAGAATGCAATGCAATGCTGCAAGTTTTTTCTCGCCCACTGTTTCTCATGGCGGTAGAATTGTGTCACACCCTTCACATCCCAACGTCTTTTCATACTGAGAAAAACAATCTCTGAGTAATGGCACAAACAAATGCAGATTCCAGAAGTCACTGTGCAGTATCTAATTTTTTGTCACGTTTTGTGGCTTGGATTCTACACAGCATAGAGTCGCCATTGATGCAGTCTCCAATCTATCAGATTGACGACAGCGCAGCAGGCTGAGCATCATCACACTTCACACACTTCACACATCCTTGCTGTTGAACATGCGATTCCAATGGTGAGAGGATGCAGCACAAAACGTATAGTGACTGAAGTAGGTCAAAGAAATCACTTAATTGCCATTACTTCATGAGCCCAAAAGTGAATCGCTCCTGAATGCTAGGATTCTCTCACTCAAGAATGTTATTACAGCCACAGTGCGCCTCAAGCCCTCCTCCCGGTACTTTTCCTCAGCATCCCTCTGCTGAGCGGAGCATCCACTGTGCTCACACTCCTGGATCTGCGCAGTAAAACCAGCATGCTGTGCCTACGGTTTGCTTAGGATCACTCTGTCAGACAACCCAGATGTAAAAGCTGTTTGAGAGGCTAAATGCAACAGGTCATTGGTAAGTGACCATGTGTTACTCCAATACCAATGTCCCATGTAGATGCTGGGTATTTGGGTGCGCTATTCTGGAAGGCTGCACAACCTTTATAAATTGCACTGTGCACTGTGTTAATTGTCATGCACCAACCACCAAGACAAATTCCTTATATGTGCAAACCTCTGCTCTGTGATGGCTCCCCATAGTTCAGGTCTGTTCAGGACCTACTTGCATCCCTTCCGGTAAGTAATATATAGGTAATAAATATGAAAAATATTTTAAAGGTCTAGTCATTCTCTTAATCATTTGGTGCCCAATAATTGACAGATGTCGGTTTGTTTAATTACCATGCATGCCTACCATGCATAACTGCCAGCACTAAGCACCAAGATTGAGTTTGTGTTTGAGTAAGAAAGTATCTATTGTCAGGCTGCCTTGACCACTCTCCAGGACAGCAGGAGAGAGAGAGAGAGAGAGAGAGAGAGAGAGAGAGAGAGAGAGAGAGAGGTGGAGGTATGAGAGTGGGGGAGGGCCGGTACAGTAGTGAATACAGAGGGCAGGGGCCCCTCTTGTGGGCCAATTGGTCGATTGTCTCTCAGCCCCACTCAAACACCAGTACTGTACTACTGGTGGGTGGGTGGATTCAGACTCAGGCCTTCGGTGGGACATAATACTGCAATAAGTATCGTGATATACAGTAGATACTGTATATCTCGATGCTTATTGCAGTATTCTTGTAGGCTGGATATGCAGTAGGCTTCTTATAGGATGTGATTGCTCTCTCAGCACTTTCCCTTTCATCAGTGAACTCGCTAATCATCACAATGTGAGAAAGAGCTTGTGGAGGGCACAGAAGAAACCTAAATGTTCTGAAATATTTCTGCACCCTTAGCTGGATCACATGTGTACTTTTATTTTCAATTGGTGGTCCATAGAAATGGATGCCAGGGTGTACAATAGTAATGTGATAATGATAATAATGTAATATGCAATATTGTTATCTGGCATTCATAAAACAGTCCCTTGTCATGGGGGCCAAACTGAATGCTGGGGACTTGCAATGACTTTGTGGTGGAAAGTCCTCTTTTGTTTGTCTTATGTTGTTGAAAGGTTAATTTCCAGGTGTAATTGTGTGGCAAAGGTAAGAGATTTGAATAAGTGGATGAGAAAAACAAAGGAAAAAAAAATAAGAACATTATAGACATCACCATCTCCTGTGCAAATTTTGAATCTTCAGTATAAATAACACAATGCAGGTAGTTTGAAATCGACTTGGATCAAGTCCTTACACTCGCAAATACTGCTTTCTAGTGTGTTTCCCATATATATTGTTTCATATGTTTATATTATATTAGATATTTATATTTAACCTTTGCACTGCCTTTTCTTCCCGGAGTATTGTAACGAATTAAATTTCCCTCGGAGATCATTAAAATACTTCTGTCTGTCTGTCTGTCTGTCTGTCTGTTTGTTCTGAATGAGAGGTAGAAAATAACAGTAAGTTGTTTAGCAACAAATGTATCTGTAACATCAGCAAATATGGATATGTATGCAAATCTGTATGTAACCATGTCTCATCCGGGTTGATATGACAACAATAATGGAGCAGGCTTTTGGTGTGCACATTTTACAAAATGTGCATGCTTGATTTGCAGATCAACCAACCAGAGACAGTGAGGCACCCCAATTTCTACCTGATTTGGTCAGTGACTCAAACTGTTCACTAATTGAGTGATTCGTGTTTTCATAGGAATACAGAGTGCTGGTGTATTTTCAGTGTTTCAGAGTGCAGATCAATAGTGTAAGTCAATAGCAGGAGGAAGCTTGAATATTTCATAGGACAGATGAGCCGTGAAACTAAAGAATGGAGAAATGATTTTCTGTCAAGTTCAGATCCATGAACAAACTCCAAACAAGATTTCATTACAGGTCCTCCAAGTCATGTGAGGGAGAAAACAGCCCCAGGGAGTAACAGGATATTTAGAATCCATATTTACTGTGTGACAGGTTGCCCTGTCCCACTCACCCCAGAATCTTCTCATGACATGCAGTGTGTCAAACTTTGCGGAACAATTTTCTCAAATGTCACAAAATCTGGGTTGAAAATGTCTTTAATAAAACCCTGTAAAAAACCCCACATATAAATAACATGTTTCAACTAGAACTATTGATGTATTTTCATATACACCTACATCTATTCATAAATAGCTAATGCCATACCAGAAAGAGGGCTGTGCCTGGTGGGTGTGGATCTTGCATGTGATGGAGTATCTTAGTGTCATGTGTCCAGTGTGCTGCTGCTGCTGCTACATGCTGCATCTGGCAGCAGGCCCATTTCCTTCATCACCACCTCGACCAGCGCCAGGTAGCGGTCATATTCTTTCCTGTCCTCCTCCTCCAGCATCTCCATGGTCCTCTCCCCCGCCATGGGCTCCTGGAAACACAACTCTGTTAGTCGCACCGGTCTAGAGATCAGGCAGGGGAGGATTTTCACTGTAGCCATTACAGTGTCAATAGTAATGACTAGGTGTCCATTACACACACACTAACACACACACTAACGTAACTTAAATTAACTGCAGATGCAGTTGTAAATTGTCTTTAATAAAAATAATAGTAAGAATAATTATAATCATGACTGCATTCTCTCCGCCTCTCTTCATTTCTTCATAACTCAGTATTTTCCAAGTGTTTGATCAGGTTTGTGATATTGCCACAACATTACCTTTAACATGTTACATGTTGCTTCAATTGTGTTCAGAACAATAGACATATATTATGTTAAACTACTACATTATATTAAACAAACAGCCAGTTGACTCACCATTTTCTTCCTTTGTTCTTCGGCATCCATGCTGTGCTTCTCCTGCCCTCGCATCTCCCTCCTCTTCCTCAAGTACAGCAGTCTCTCTACCTCCTTCTCTAAGTACTTCGTCATGTTTACTCTCTGCAATGAGACAGATATTTGCGGCACTAAAGGTAAGAAATGACCAAGTAAGGTCAAGACAGCACAAGATGTCCCAGTGGAATGGCAGGTCAGTGGATAAGAACATGATCAAAAAATTAGCAAAGAGGTGCTCAGTTTTGAGCACCTCTTTGCTCATTAAAAAATGTACAATACACATCTTTTTTGCGCCACATCATTACACCAGAATATAATTGTAGAGTTTAAATCATGTTGCAATATGACGGAAGACAGAATGGCTGAAGAAGGCCCAGGGGCCACTACAATGCTGTGGCATGTTGCAATCAGAACACTAAACTGTTGACACATAAAGCAATTGGCTATCACAGTTAGTATCACATTAATGTAACCAATATGGTCAACCGGACTGTGTATATCATTAAAGCAGTGGTGATGGTATCCCCCTGCAGCCGCTCCACCTCCTGGATTACGGTGCCGCAGTGTGTAGAGGGTCTTGCCTCATTGCTGCTGGGGTTGTAGAGTGTCCATGGGAGCTGGACCACGTGGAGGGTCCCAAGGTCATCAGACAGAGCTAAGAAATGCAGCTTGGCTGGAAGCACATAAAGGGATGAAGCACATTACGTTTGAATGTATTTTAAGGATCAGTCTGGAGGTGTTCCGCTTTGTATTAATGGAGATGTCCTTCACAATGTCTCTGATAAAATAACACACACAAAAGAAGAAGACATAACAATGCAATGTAGTTCCCCACTGGGCACCTATTCTCAAAGCAGGTTATATTATTCTTATTCTCTCATTCTTGATGGCATAATAGCTTTTGGGCAGCTACAAAAAGCCATTGTTAAAATAGTAACCCAACCTAACTAAAATAATACCACAGGAAGAGTACCAAACGCAGGTCACTACAATCTCTTTTCCTGATCAAATATGTCGCTTGCTTCCCTTGCCAAAGTCTGTCATTTGACATCACTTGGCTCCAATTTTTGTCAATAAGAACAAGTGATTGTAACCATCTGTATTTCACATCCACAGTGATCGACAGTGATTTCCCCCTTCCCCTTCGAGGAAAGATAAGACAAGTGCACACAAATATTTATTGGGCATTAATTATGTAACAGCTAATTCATAATTTCTAATTTTTGCAACCACATTGATGTAAATCCTCCTCATCAGAACCCAGATTGGCTCAATCCTACAGATTGTGCAAAGCAACACAAGGAATGCTGCAGCCCAGTGGAACTCACAGGAGAAGGGCCAGGGCTTGATGCAGGTGATGCTGTCTATGGTGATGTTCTGGACCTCTGAGGGCTCGTGGCTCTTCTCTAGCAGGTCCCACACCTCCATGTTGCCGTCTACCCGGCCAATGAAGAGCACTGCTGGCCGTGTCTGGGACCAGTAGCCCACTGTGTACCTCTTCTCTGAGCATGGAGACTGCATGAGTGCGCCTTCCTGTCGGTGTGTAATGACAATATAGAAGAAGAAGAAGAACTTTTGGTAAGTCGCTTTGTTCAAAGCGACTTACCATCAGTACATTTGTGGGGTTCGACATGTGGAGGTGGGGATTGAACCACCAACCCTCTGGTTAGTGGTCGGCCCGCTCTACCCGCCCGGCAATACAATATATGCAATGTATGCAATGGGTTCATCATCATCATCATCATCGTCGTTATTAAAAGTCCGCTTATCCGGGGCCGGGTCGCGGTGGCAGCAGGATATATATAATCCCTCCAGCGAGTTCTGGGTCTCCCCCGGGGTCTCTTACCAGTTGGACGTGCCAGGAACACCTCTAACGGGAGGCGCCCAGGAAGCATCCTGATCAGATGCCCGAACCATCTCAACTGGCTCCTTTCGACGCGAAGGAGCAGCGGCTCTACTCCGAGCTCCCTCCGGATGTCCGAGCTCCTCACCCTATCTCTAAGGATGAGCCCAGCCACCCTGCGGAGGAAACTCATTTCGGCCGCTTGTATTCGTGATCTCGTTCTTTCGGTCACTACCCAGAGCTCATGACCATAGGTGAGGGTTGGGACGTAGATCAACTGGTAAATTGAAAGTTTTGCCTTCCGGCTCAGCTCCCTCTTCACCACAACGGTCCGGTACAACGCCCGCATTACTGCGGACGCCGCACCAATCCGCCTGTCCATCTCGTGCTCCATTTTAC